>JASANE010005525.1:0-15785 GCA_030248225.1 Trileptium ribeirensis | reverse complement strand
TATGTTGTAGTGTACTTCGTTCAGTTACGTATTGCTAAAAGATCGTTTTCATAATCATAGATACCGTAGGTCCTGGAATATATCAGATGAGTCGTCGGATTGATCAAAGAACTGTCCAACACTCCGTATGATTTTGTGTAATGTATCGCGAAGTTTCCTGTAATCACATCTGATGAGTTAAGTCAAGCATTACATGTCAATCTGTTTCGTTTTTTCTTGTATTTTTAAAGACACGTCATGAAACTTCAACTGGTAGCACAAGGCTTTATCTCAGAACGCTAGACCATCGCTGGTTTCCGGTTCAGTGTTATCGTTTACTGTAAATTTCAGACGGAAAACATCCCAGCTGTCCAAGCATTGTTAGAGGCATCTTTGCGTTGAACGATTGCAGTGAGCGGTTTGTCATTTGTCGACAAGGCGTAAGGCGCGAAGGATCTTGCAGCGACCACTATATATTCGACAAAATAGCGAAGAGATGTCGTAGTCACGAAATGGTCAGCGGTTGCATGGATGAAGACGCTGACAGCAGTATGTGTTATAAGTTATAAGCAGCAGTGATATTTCTTCCATTACTGCCGAGCTAGAATTCTTTATAAAATGTGAAGAGTATGAAAGCTAGATCGTACTCATCTACTTTTACATACCTGATATAGCCATTTTTAGAGCTTACCCCTTTGTATATCGCAGAAGTGTCGCCCAAGAATTTTGGTATGCGTTGCCTACCCACGTAAGAATCTCTGAGGAATTTTAACTGTTCCGCGAGGGATCATGGTGCGTAATTGTAACCACCATAGAGCCTAGTCGAAAACTCCCCAAAGAATCTAAATGTGGATGTAAAAATCGCCCACAGAATCTTGGGGTGAACACTGACATTTTACAGTACCCTGGTATGACATAGTGCCAAAATTTTATAATAAACTCTTTGTACAAGAGATTTCCTGCTTTGCACTGGTGAACTCTATCATACCTTGACATGACTGTTTAGCCAAATGTCGCTTGAATAATTGGTTGACAACGGCTTCTGTGTATTAATTTTTTAATACATTTACGGATTTGTTAAGGACTCTTGTTCAGAATACCAGATGTATTATGTTTTGGAGTTTCAAAACCTCTACGAAATGTTTTTCTTTACAGGTAAGCAATGCCCACCAGCAGGGGAAGGCAATTTTCAAATCAAAACATGCCACGCGGAATATATTCGGTGCAAAAATGGTACTGCTAGGACGGTGACTTGCGGACAAAACAGTCAAGTTTTCGATCCAGAATCGAGAAAATGTCTCGAACGTGTGCGCGTTAAGGGCTGTTTTACAACACTTGGAGCCGAAATCGGTAGTGATAATGAAGAATTTGAGGAAACAAAGATTCTTGGAACATCAGGAAACGATGGAACAGCAACAGGTGACTGGGTATACAATACGTTACAACAACAGAAATAACATAGAACAAACCTACGTAATACACAGGGAATAATTACGTTAGTTTCAGCCGTTATTTATTCAAAAGCAAATCAAACCTAACTGTAAAATCTTGCAATATCGCTTGAAACTGCAAATATTCAGACCTGCCGTTCGAAAACTGCAAAAAAGCATTACTTTTAAATCGCGATTAAGATGCTAAACCGTTGATTTGAAAACGTAAAGTTTACTATAACATTTATTCCAAGATTTTTTATTTATTTCAGAGGTTTGTATAAGCGAGCGAAGTGTTTGTAGCGTTGTGCTTTCGGTGGAGCTTAACTTTGGCACTTTCGGCTTAGTATGGCACTTCGGAACCTTGAACAGCAAATCTTCTTCAAATTGTATAATTTCAGCAACGACTGGAACAATTTGTCCTCGTCGTGGCGAAACAGATATCAAATTTGCGGACTGTGATAGTCGTTTCATACGTTGTCGAAACTCCAATTCAACGGTATTGCAATGCTCGATATCCGGACAGGTTTTTGATCCAGACACCGGAGCTTGTCATTTACGACATCTTGTTGACGAATGTAGCGAAAATCCAACGGACAAACCTGGTTTCGGTAAGACCGTCACATTTGAAAAAGAGACGTCGCTCACTTATGAAATGATGGTCTAGAATTCTCATAACATCTGTCGTAGAACATTTGCATTTTAACGCTTAACTATCTGTCGTACAGAACATGTGCATGTTTGTTTGATAAATATTTCAGATTTAGTAGTAAATATCGCCGTAAATTTAGTGATTTTATTATCTATATTAGCCGTGATCAAATACAGTTCAAGCTGCAGTGTAAAACAGAACTAGGTACATAAATATATAAAGTTACATAAATACATTTATTAATATAATCAGGTCATTAAGTTAACTGTATCGTTTGTTTTTAGATCCAAGATGTCCTCCATTCGGTTTTGGAGATTTTGGTGTCGAAGCATGCTCTGCAAAGTATATCTATTGCTCCGACGGATCCATAACAAACAAAACCTGTAGTGCCGAATCAGATATGATGTTCGATTCCGTGGCAAGAAAATGTCGACCAAGATCTGATATTGTGAGCTGTCGACGGCTGGACTCAAAAGATAATAGTATGGTAGTTTAGAAATTATAAAATCAAACATATATATAACGGATGCGTTGCTATTGTTTACATGTTTAACATTTACTGTTTTACATTCTGTAACGGAATCTTTATGTGTCCTGCCTTCCATGTTATTTTTAGCAGCGCAGGACCCTTTTTAACCGCAACTACAAAGTGCGACTACAAATATTTCTACACGTAAGAAGCAAAACTAGTGAGGCCGCCAAACCTAGAAAAAATGTTAGGGACAGATCATGAGTTAATACGAGGCATCTGGGTCAGTAGCTCAGCTCATTTACCATTGAGCTTGATTTTAGTGTATTTCTGCATATCCTGCGTTCACGTTATTAAGTCACCAACAGTTGGAACTTATGTACATAACACATGTGTCTCACACACTATAGTCGACAGGGTGTCCAAGACAACCCATATTTTCAATTTTTAAGGGTAGCTAGCTAGAGCAACAATAACCAAAGGATTCGTCACAACAGGGTTAAAGATATCCATGCTGTCAATAAGGCGTTTTAGCCTGTGCACTAATGCACTTTGGGTCTACATGGTCTTTAGCCTAATGAACTTATCTCGGTCTATATAGTTTGAAATTGCGAAAATAATATAATTTTACACTGTTTCTGAAACGCATGGACGAGCTGAGTCGAACGGTACCAAAGTTATTGCTGTATTTTCAAAATTTACATTTTCGGTTTGGTGCTAGGACCGAAAAGACCCGGAATTTTGGCACCATTCGACTCAGCTCGACGATGCGGTTTAGAAAAATGTATTAACATATTTTTTGGGTTCTCAATAGTTCTCCCTTGGTACTATATATTTTCAATAATGGAACAACGAGCTCAGTAAAAACAGTTGAACTCAATCGGTTATGGGATGATGACTTTTGCCATTTATCTGAAATTCTAATACCCGATGCTATGCCTAGAAAAATACTTTGTAAGGGTTGAAGTCAACGAGAAAACTTTCTAAAAGAAGAAAAACTAGATCGCATCGATCAACAATGATATACAATTGTAAAACAATTTTTCTTCAGTATTCTCTTTATCAGAACGCAATCTCACAATAAAATTGTTCAGCGCTGTACATAACATAGGCTATTAAAAAATTCAGTTAGTTATTCAAAAACTACAATGCTTCGAATACTTATAACTATGAGAATTATTATTGTTCTCATTGTTTTTCCAGTATTCTGTCGGTCTGAAGGCGATTTCGCCATTCAGGATTGTTCAGCGCTTTACATAAGATGCGCAAATGGAACTGGCAGTCGTGTTCGGTGCACACAGTTGGGCTACATTTTTGATCCAGATACTGCAGCGTGCCGATACCGAGCCCAAGTCGTGTTGTGTAATCCAGAAATAATTAAGCAATACAGTAAGCTTTGTGTGGGCACAACATCATGGGTGTGTTGCATTACAACCGACTTACGTACTAGTGTATGAATTTAATATTTTGTAATTCTTTGTTCGGCTAACGCCATATTCTGTGCCGTCGCCTGTTGGCAGCGTGTAAGAAATGACGTAGCATGTATCAGTATGCTGTAAATATACCAACAAGAAATAAGTTGTAACAATACATTAACGTCATCTGACGCTATGAAACCCGATTTGCCTTATTGAAATCATACTGATTCATTAGTATCTGGCTCTGCTTCGCTGGCGAAAATTTTAATATCGTGTATTTCGAAATTAGCCAAATATAGCATGTTATTTCATTCATCTCTGAAGACAGTATTGTAGTGGAGTCTCGTAGTGTAGCGAAAGTAGTTTGAGTAGAAGAGAATGTAGCCTAAAAGTGTATTCGAACACCAACAATGTCAAATGTTTGTATTCCACTACTTTAGCGTCCAATTTTTATCATTTTGCACAATAAAACTATAAGTTAGCCTGAGAGGTGATTTATCGTTTGAAAGAACAAGCTGTACATCTGTGAAGGATTCAGCTGACTGTGTTGTCACTCACATATGTGAAGAATGCAAAGGTCCCACAATGGTCAACTCTCTATTACCCTTAGCAGCCAAATGCTAACATTATGCATCGCGAAGTGTTGTAATAAATTGAAAACTTATTACCTCGTTGCGAGCGGCGGATGTATACCATTGAGTATTTAGTATTAGTGAGCTGTAAGGATCCTCATTGAGCTGTAATAATCAACGGCACGGCTAACACACATTTATTGCACCTTTAAATGTCACAACGGTGCTGCATTAAAATACAGTTAACATTTCAACACATTTCTCGTAAAAATTAGCAAGTCAAGAGCAAACGCCGGGTGTATACATTTGTATCATTATGTATATATTTCAGAAAATCGTAACAAATACGTCGGATACATAATGCGTATAAAGTGAGTCCAAATACCAAGCTAGGCAAAATGCTAATCTTGATATAAAGCTTTTTCCCAGCAGAAGCCTTAACCTAATTTCATCACAATATCGGGGTTATTGCGCCTGAACCTCTCTAAGCTGTTCTATATATTATAACAAACACTATATTTCAGAGAAAGTTGGAAGCATAGCTGTTGAAGAACGCCGGACGATCAAAGAGCTGATTATCGCCACTTCTGGCCAAACCCGGTATGGGGAAGACTTCGATGCTGAAGGGACAAAATCGTCAGAAGGTGGGGTTAAAAAGGCTTTCAACAATACGGCAAACTCCAAGAATGGAACAAACGCCACTGATACTAATCATCGTCGGGAAATGTCTCGGGAGACGCTAGAAGAAAGGCTGAATATACTATCGATGGCAGCCAAACATTATGGCAGAAATATCCCCGAGTCTTTAATGGCAGAAATTGGGCTGCCTAGGGATCAAATTGATAATTTTCTGGAGTTGCTTTTCACAACACTCGGACCAAAATATAGCAGCAGCCGACATATGGGCAAACTAGGCGCAAATACTTCTGCTGCAACATCAAACAATCGTGTGGAAATGAGAAATGTACACCACGAAATGGCACAACGAGCAAAACAAGAACAGTTCTATCTAAATATAGAAAAACAAAGACTTTACGAACAACAGCTTGAGCTCCATCGTATGCAACAACAGCAGCTAGAAATGGAACAAATGCACCGTCACTTAGAAATACAGCGGTTGCGAGAACAACAACTCCATCTGCTTGAACTTGAGCGCCGGCAATTTCAAAATAAGATACAGTCTACAAATATGACTGAACGAGACAATCAAAATCTCGAAAATAATTCAAAAGGCGATGAAACAGACTATCCCTACACAATGTTCGGTGACTCGATGTTCGGAGTAGAAAATATTCAACTGCCACACCTAGAAGCGAAGAACTCGCTTAGCTTACAGCAACCTAGTGCAAAAATTCTAAAATCCAAGTACGTACTTGACAGCAGCCCTGCAGACGTAAAGAGTAAACCGCAGCCTGGTACGGTCGCATACTCAGATAAATTGTTAACTCATCAACTGTTGCAATACCCTGTTATGTATGATGGTTCTTATCGTTTCGTATATCCCTTTACTTTACAGAGTGAAAGTAATAACATTACAACTCACAATACAAATAGTCGCAGCAATGCTCATGGTGGAGGGGCGCCAGAAACATTCCAAAAGTCTGAGCAAACGCCTGTATTTGAATCAGTTTACGGAAGAAACGTTCCAGTAACTTCCCCGCAAAATCGATATTTCCTTTACAATCCTGCCGATGTCACAAATCAGTTGTATGGACGTTTCTACTCAGACCAAAGACACGATGATATGTTTAGATACAATGCAGATCAACAAGAAATCAACCAAGAACAACAGCACAAGTCTCTTTTGAACCAACGACAAAAGCGTTCTGTAAACTACGAACAACAAGGTCTACCCGAACGCTATGAACAAAACCCAAATCCATTTGGAGCCGATATAGGACCATTTGGCCCAAGATATTCAGGAAACCTGGAAGCAACTGCTACATATCAATGGATTTTACCCATCGATAACGAAGCTGCTGAATATTGTACAAAACACGGAGACGGTGCTTATGCTTGGCCTCAGTCGTGCCTTCCTACGATTTTAACTTGCTTTGAAAATGTTTTTAAATTTCAAAGGTGTCCTATTCTAAACGTTTTTGATCGCAACGTGGGGCGGTGTGTTTTAGAAAACAAGTGCAAGCCGTCAAAGCCGATATTACTTCCATCTGGTAAGCGAAATTTATCATCCAACTTTAAGCCGCATTACATTTTACCCTTGTTTTTGGCGATTGATTGTTTGAGCAAAATTTTAATATCATTAACAATAGTTGGCAAAGTCAATGCTACTAATCCCCATTTTTTAGGAATGAAGAGCTTTGTTTTAATATTTTTATTTTTTGTTATATTGCCCACGAAATTTGTCCCTTGACGCTCCGACTAATCCCCATTTTTTTAGGAATGAAGAGCTTTGCTTTATTGTTTTTATTTTTGTTATATTGCCCACGAAATTTGCCCCTTGAGGGCCCGCATTCTAGTTTTATCTTTACTTTTATATTGATCCTGCTTTTATTAAATTTTGCAAATACATTCTTGCACTAAAGTTAATACATTTTGCACGTAATTAAAAACATATTCTAGCGCTTTTTGATATATACATTATCGTCCAGAAATTAGTAGTTTGGGGGATCGATTCCAGTTGTATGGTTAATTTGTCTGGAAGCCAGCAATTACTATTTCTTATAAATACCTTGAATCCTGCTTTTATCAAATTTTACAAATGTTACGTTATAATTAAATTTTTGGAATCCTACTTTGTATCATTAAATTTTGCCACATCGTTTTGAAAGTTTGTGCATATATTATAGTTTAATCATGAATTTTCAGACCGAGCACCGCCAGGCGAAATATGTAAACAGCTACCCAATGGCTTGTATTCAATTGCTAGCTGTGCTCTGCCAGTTTATCTGTCTTGCTGGCAAGGAAGTATGGAATACAAAACGTGTCAGGACAACTTCCTTTTTAAGCAACTCAACGAACAGTTTGGGTTTTGCGTTCCGAGACTTCAGTGCGGTATGTTTTTAGTATTAATGCATCTTTCGGTCATTGCTGAATGTAATGTCATTTTTATCTTCTGTAACATATATTAGCCTACATTTAACACGTTTTCGCATAGTGTCACCCGTGTGTAATAGCTTGCGTTGCAACGTGAAGCGCTAACGGATTGTCGTGGGTCGGGCGTTTACGCGGTCGTTACGGCTCGGTCGCCTTGTGAATTTTTGAATAGCCGAGCAATAGCGTAGTGGCTAACTTACAAGCCTCTCACCAAAATCAATAACTTAACCACACCAAGAGAAAACGTAAAATTTAACTTGAATTAGCTTGTTTCTTGATGGTTACTGCACTAGTGTAGAGTTTTATTTCAACAGAGGCTAGGCTTAGGTACCGATTGGTGGATACCCGTATTTTTTGATACTAATTGCATTTAATTCTTCATCACGTTATTTGTAAAAGCAGATGTGAAGGCTGGGCGCTGAAATGTTTTGGTTTGTGCATCTGGTTATTTTTAAAGCAAGGCCACGTTAGGGTACGTAGTATATTATGTAAGCCGACGAATTATCATTTCATTCTATTTATTAATACATCGCTTATATGACCGCCTTATTTGATGCGTACTACGGAAATACAGTTCTTTTTGTTGTATTTAGCAATCCCGAAAACCTATACATTCTTATGCCATTAGCAATTTTTTTACGCCGTATCGTTCCACATGCCGTCACTGTCTTTGATGACATCATCGGGATGATCTGTTTCAGTGGCTCTCGTTTGTTTTCCTTTCTGTTAAAATATTTTTTCGTTTTTTAAAAACATCGATTATCCTTAGTTTCGGAAAGTTGCCAATAAGTAATTCATTTGATGTATGCACCTGCCATCTATCAAAGTTTCATGAACCATTTATATTAATGTGGCATCCGTATTTTCGGGAAAGGCGTCAATAAATAACGTCAACAAAAGCATGTAAGTTAAATTTGTCAGGAAAGACTCAGCCAATCGACATTACGTTGAAATTTATAAATGTCTGTGAAACTATTAAAAGCAGAAGTATAAACAAAAACAAAAGTTCTTGTAAATATTGAAAAGTAAGATTGCAGCTCGCAAATGGTTTAGGCACAAGTAGTGTAAGACACTTTCTTTTGTTTGATTCGCGGGCATTTAATTTGTAAAGTTCTATACTGTATATATTTATTTTAAGGAGTGCCGGATGAAGCCTCAGTCGGTCCCAATTTTGATAATAGTACGTGCATGTTTATTTGGTTTAGGCCATTACATTAAAAAATTTTAAACTGAAGAGGAGGCGAAATTCAGTGCGATCAAAAAATAATTGTGGTGCGAGGTGCAGTACGATCGAAAACGAAGGCAGGATGGGGTTTCATTTTACAACGCTGGTTACCAAGACTTAGCATACATATGCATGTTTCACAACCTTGTCATATTTCTGTGGAAACGACCTGCCTGGCCCTCCGACGTTTGAAGAACCTGTGGAAGACGCGTCCTCTTTCCCAACGGTGTTTGCACCTATGATTGTATTTATTACTTTCATCAATAACTTTAAAACAAACTGAGATTCTTATTCACCGAAAGTGTGGTGTTGCTACCATACCACCGATGATGGAATAACACGCTCTAAACATAGCGGCTAGGCTAGTTCATTGGACAACATCTGCATAAACGGCTTCAAATTAAACGATGACAATAATTCTTCAATATACTGATATAATAACATGGAAGTTTTTGTAATACGACTCGGTTCATATTTACATGCATCAACAACGTGCTCACAAATCACTCTCAATTACAGTGTTATTTTTTGCAAAAAGAAAGATGTCTGAAACTGACACATAGTTTTGTCCGTATTTCAGATCCGGATATGTGTCGAATATTCGGTAATGGAGTGTTTCCGTTTCATGAAATGGAGTGTCGCCAATCATTCATTTCTTGTCGTAACAGCGCGTTTAAGAAGTTGTACTGTCCGAAGAAGCATCTGTTTCACCCACAACAAAGACAGTGCGTTGCATCGATGTACTGTCCAACAAAAGGTACTTAATATACAGTCTGTTTCTAACGTTATGTATAGCTAAACCTAAATAATTCACCGACACGTCAATGTAAATGTTTCGTTTAATGTACTCATGTGTTTGCGCGATATCAGAACATTCGAATTACACAGCCAAATCCTAAATTCTTTGTCAACAGATATTATCATGGTTACAGGACAGCACGGTCAGCCGGAGCGAGATCCTGATTGCGAAGGACGCAAAGATGGAGCATTTGCGTTTGGTCACTGCTTTCCGAATTACGGCATTTGTTGGGAAGGGGAATTTATGAAACATTCCTGTATTGGACCGTTCTTGTTCAGCGAGAATCTGAAAGCATGTGTGCCAGAAAAAAGGTGCCTTGGAAAGCCTGGTGAGCTAGATCCATGATTATCGCAACAAACTGTCATTTTGCGATGAATTTCTTTTCATTGTTTGTGTTATTTGATGCAATATATTAGTTTGTACTGATAAATCCTATTACAGCAATTAGTTGCTACAATGTAGTATAAATTCACTTGTTTTATGTGATGTAAACGTTAGTTTATTCACACTGACGCATTACATTCCAGCGAAACTCACTGATGATTAGTCTTGAACGATATACATATTGCTATATCGCAGTGTGAATCCTTTTAATTTATATCACTCAAATGTTAGCACAAATTATAAATTAATCGCAAAATCCGAAAATTTTTGGCACCAAGGGAGATGAACAATGCATTGTTATTGCAAGCAAAATGTCATAAATGTGACTCAAATGGACATTTTATAACTGGTTCGATAAGCTTAGTCAGATGGTACTAAAACTGTTAAGGCAAATGCAAGTTTTTCCCTAAAGGTGACATGTGGTCATTTAGCGAACGACCATTTTTATACATATGCGTCTTCGAATTGAACTGGCTTGGGTGGCAGCTATTTAATATAGCAGAAGTTTTACAGATCCACCAATGAACTTCTGTGATGATAAAGAAGACGGAGTGTACGCTTCAGCATCATGCGAAAATGAATTTATATCGTGTTCAATGCACAAGTTTATGCATTTGAACTGCCCAGACCATCACGCTTTTGATGTTGGTAGAGCTATGTGCGTTCTCTCAAGTGAATGCCAGCACAGTCAGGGTATGTTAGTGTTTCAGATTAAATTTACAGGTTTTAAAAGATCTTAAACAAGCGATATAATAACACAATATTCACGACATCTACACTAAGGAAGCTCACAAATAAAATAACGTTGCAATTTTTTATATGGCAAATGTTACAGCGCAGAATTATTTGTGTCAGCGCTGCACTATATACATACAAAACATCAGCATCAGTGACGAAATCTCAACCGTCGCGCGTGCAACGTATCGCACAATGCGTAATTAACCACGAAATTGTATGGCTACATCATAAAATATATACCGGTATTCCCATAAACTCAACTGGGTATATTTATACCATTGTTCTTGTTTCTAAGAATTCAATAAAAACCCTAGTCTGTTTAAGTACATATTCTTACAAAAATTTAAATCTAGCTCGGGATTTGGAGCACTATGGACATATTTGCACTGTGGTTAACTTTTTGATCGAAGGTTATTTTCATCAACTAAAAAGGTTATATTCGTGTTAACTCATTAAAAATCACAATGTAATGTTCCAAGGCATCTTTGATATCACAAATTATTTCACCTTACCTAAAATTTCATTGAATTATTTGCACTGTTAGCTTTGTGTTAAATGGTACATAGTATCATTTAACATAGTAGTTGGGAATATGGGAATATAAGGAATGAGATCGCAGAAACTTAGTGGATCTTGCCTTTTTAGACATCACACCTCCGTCGACAATATGTACAAACCAACCAAACGGCGCAAGAAAAATAGCTGACTGTGTTTCGATGTTTGCGATTTGCTGGGATGGCCAGCTTAAGTACGATAATTGCGACGATAACGATGTTTTTGACGATACAGTCGGCGCTTGTGTCTTGCCCCTCAACTGCCATCGAGATCCAACCGTGCCAGGTTCGTTGAGGGTTAAAACCTTCTACAGCATTATGTGTTTAGGTGCTCGCCTATGGTGTAAAATTGATAGATCACGCTGAGGTAAAACACCTAGGATGTAAAGGATCATTACCTAAATTGGAGGAGGGAGGTACGACGAATAGCATGCAACCTGAGTTTTATTCCTGCCCATTATTTCGGGTTTCTGATAACAAAACTTGGTTATTTTTAATTTCCCGAAATAGCATGTAATTTGACAATTCTAGTTGAGCCGAAGACTCAATTGCTCGAGCGCAACAATCAAACCGCGAAAGCTCCATGTAAAGACGCAGCAAACGGTGCATACATCTTAACGAGAAATTGCGCTCCACAGTTTGGCATTTGTTGGAATGGCCAGGCTACTTACCATAAATGCGATTGCGACCAAGTGTTTAATGATGAACAAAAAGTGTGCATGACGCCGCATCAGTGCCATCTACACATGTTTCACGGAAGCGGTAAGTTGGAATCGTGTATACACGGCTGTCGTGATGTATCAAGTTCAAATTGTGAATTTCATTGTTTTGATTTAAAACTTCATCTTAACCGTCGATATAAATCGGACTTTTTTCCGGTTACTAAAAAAATCGAACGGCCTAGCTAACTTTGAGAGGCAGGCAATACATTCATGTCCTTCGAAATTCTGCAATGACTTTATTCCAAAATTGAGCAAACATTTCAGTCCAAAAACATTAGCAAATGTGAGTATTACACACCATCAAGCAAACCGGTGTAAGCAAATACTGGTAATCCATAGCTGATTTAACATATAAGTGTAGAACTGTCAAATTCTCAATTCATGCTGGGTTAAATATATGTGGTAACATTCGTATGGCTATTTGTACCTTACAATATTCGGTTATTTTTTGTGATTTTGTTATAATAATAACAAATAGAAACAAATAGAATAACAAAATCTGGTGAAAAAATAGTTGCATTATGGAGTGTCCTATCTACATAGCATGGTGTCTATAGGGAGAGTAGGAGATACATCGCTTAGTTGTCGGACCCACCTTATGCTCTTTACGCCCAGTCGCTTTATTTACCCCATCCTCGCCAAAAGTGTGCAGGAAATTAGAGCTATTACATCCAAAAGTAGAACACTAAGGGGAAATTGGACACTGCGGAAATGTAACGAAAAGTTCCAAAATTTTCACCTCAGTGGCCTGCAACAAACTCAAAAGCTCACAATGGATTTGATATTCGGAACATAAATTTGGATCGACTTCTAGTATCGTCTTCATATAATCGTGAGGAGCACGCAAAGGAACCCTACAGTGAAACATTTTGATGATGTTTATTGTAGATGAAATCATGAATTTTCAATTTTCTGCAACTCAAATTTAAGTTTAAATTTCAGGTATTCCTTACGGTTATCCTCTGCATAAAAAGGAATCATATAATGCACAATGGCCGGGACCTCTATTACATCTGGAACGCCAAGAGTATTATCGGCAACCTTTTGGATTCGTTCTGCAGAAGCCTACCCCACGGCTGCAGTTTCCCGTTATTCCTGCTTTCCAACGACGTTATTACTGGTATGGTGCTGGTACCCAACCGAATATCGTGCATCAGCCAGGTATATGTTTGTAGAAGCTGAAACTGAGTAAAGTAACAAAATTGCAGGTACCGGCTTTTGGACACGAGATTTCATTTTTCCATACCTCAGCGAAACTTCACCGCTTAGTGTTTGTACGTACTTTGGTCACTCAAAGCATGTAACTCATATGAATATATTCGTACACAAATTATTCTCTTTCAAAATATATTTAGCCGTCGAATATGGAAGTGAGACCGCCTTGGTGAACGGAAAATCAACGATGCAAAGCTGTATCTGTTTTAGTTACTTTGATATAATTCGTCGAATATAGAAGTGAGACCGCCTTGGTGAACGGAAAATCAACGATGCAAAGCTGTATCTGTTTTAGTTACTTTAATATAATTGTAGTCATATACGGTACGAGTCATATGTTCCGATGCAGTACACAACAACTTGTTTCATCGCAATATGTTGTGGATTTGGAGAATACTCCAGTCAGGAACAAATTTTGGAGAAGAATCATTTTGCAAACAAAGTAAGCAGCTCAGAAGTAGTAGTAAAAAAGTAAGTAACATAGAAGAATGTCAGGTATCGTCACAATAATTTTTATAGCCTAACTGCACCTGACATTTTTATGTTTTCAGACGACAGCATATGCGGCATAGTGTCAAGGGAAGGAGTATTTCCGATTGGACCGTGCGACGCGCAATTTGTTAAATGTTCAAAGTCGTCCGACGCTTTGATGCTTAGTTGTGCTGAAGGCGATGCTTTCGACGCGAAACTGTACCGATGTGTTCCACAGCCGCAATGTTCTCCTTTCTACGACCCAGGTGATTTTAGATAAAATGTATTAAATGTATTAATTCGAGGCAGATAATTTTTATACAGTAAAATAAAAAAAACAATAACGCTATATTACCTATTATACAAGCCGTACCCGGGGATTATGGGGCTACAGCCCTTGTTACCTTGGGTATCCCCTGAGGCCCATCTAGCCTCCGTCCAGGTGATCTGCACCTCCCCAACTTGGAAAATTTTAGCCAAAATTGAAAAAAATGAGTACAATCCTGATGTACCTCCCTTTCCAAAGGCCTCCAACCCCCCTCCCCCAGCCCCCTCCAACTTCGGAGCGTCAAGATGTACGATTACCTATAATCATTAGACGCCAAGTGAACAAGGAACGACAATTAACTGCACTATAACGTTAGCCTGTGATGTCACCGTCGTTGTTAGCCTGCATTTGTAGACATTAGACAACATGGGACGCAGCGGTCATCGGCAAATAAAAGGCAGATCGGTAGTAACTCATAATAATCAAAACGATGCGGTGACTAAATCGGAAATGGGGTAACATTAGAGGCAGGGATGTACCACGGTCTTATGTTTTGCATTCTTGGTTAGAAGATATTACAAATTTCAGAATTTTAGAGGATCTCTACTAACAATTTATTAACAGCTGTGACAGTGAATGTTGCAATGCATTGGTTCGTCGTAAATCACGGCGCACACTTTAGTTTCGCCAAACCAAAAGGCAAATGGATAGCAATGTGTAATCATCAAAAACGATCAGGCAATAAAGTCAGTTTTTACAATAATTATGGAAACAGTTCAATAATTTGGGTGCCATTCTTGCCCAAAGGTACTTAATTTTGAAGTTTAGGCATTTGCATATGTCATAGGGTTCACCTAACACATTTTTTCAATACTGTTAGCAAATTTCTGAGCTAATTTAAGCTACCTTATTCCAGTGATGTTTAGTATCAGCTGCTCTAGATCACAATCCATGCTTTGGAAACGCCGATGGCGAGTACATTTTCGGTCTCTGCATGTCGTCATACTACAAATGTCGAAATAATCAAATACAGTATTTGGAATGTCAGCAACAACGTGAGGACGAAGCGGTTTTTGTCTTTGATGCCTTCGAATCAAAATGTGTAGCACAAGCAACATGCATTGCTAATGTAAATAACGGTATGCAACAGTAATTTTGGAGGCTCTGTTAGTTTATTGACAGATTTACGATTGGTTTCTTTGTTACATCTGCTGCTTTATGTTCGTGGTGGGAAATTTGTGCAAATGGAAAACACTGAAATTGAAAATATGCGTGCGCACCATCCAATAGTAGCTCACACAGTCACACAAAGCCGTGCAAGTTCAATGAAAATGGTGGAATAGGTTAAGCTTTGCACATATATGCTCGCTAATAGTGGGAAAGGGGCATAATTCTCCCCTGAGGCTCACCACTTGTGGAGCTAGCGCCGATTTTTATCTGGCAGGTACCCCAAGTTACCCCCCGACGCCTGGATCCCCTCCACGAGGCTAAGCACCCCAAGTCTTGCACATATAAATTCTCGCCTGAGACACGGACCACCCATAGAGCTAGCGCCGATTTTTCCCCCCCAAGTTACCCCCCCCCCCGACGCCTAGACCCCTTCCACGAGGCAAAGCACCCCTCCACTCAGCACACTAAGTGAAATGGATTAAAATTTGGAGGTTTTGTTTTAGCAAAAATCGAGGGGAAGTAGGCTATTACAAAGCACATTTACTTAATTTGGTGTAATACTTAATTTGGTGAAAAATCTAATCATATATGTAACAATTTTCTCTATAAATTAGTCATTGGCTGTGGTCGAGTTGATTTTGAGGGGAATTGAATGCATGCCTTTT
>JASANE010005523.1:0-106113 GCA_030248225.1 Trileptium ribeirensis | reverse complement strand
CCGCGATTGTCATTATTCCCGCCGCACGGTTGGGTCAAAGACTTTGAATGGCCCACAGGACCAAAAATACACGGAACGGGTAAATATTTCCGCAAAACGATATGCTGTATATATGCTTGCTAGTCCATACTTCGGAAATGATAACTGGGGCTCCTGGCTCACCTGCCGGGGTGCCGGATTTTGCCCGGATGCCAATTTCTCGGATTTCGTCGCGTTTAGACGTTAAACTGAGGACTACAAATAAAGAGTCGAGTCCAACACAGATTTTGCTTTATTTCTTACTCTCAACCAGGTGTCGAAGATCTTATGCACATTAATACAATGGTACTCATAACTGTTATTATCGTTTTACATTATCAGTAATCTCTTGGTTTACTTACAAGGCAGATCGTGTCATGATGTTAATAATTGTTATTGAAAATAAGCATTGTTTACCAAAATTTCCCCACAGTCGCCGGAGGTTCTACGACATAAAATCGATATCTGCAACGATTTCGAGTGAAGTTCGTTGTCAGCAACAGGCAATGCATAAGTTTCCTGAAACAAATGTACTAAATGCGTATAACTTCATCAAGCTATCTAAAACCCAACCACAACCGTGACTGGAAAACTATAATGTCTCGTGTTCCGAAGTAATTCCACATCTGTCATTTCAAAATCCGTTTTTGCCTACTGTAACACTCCATTATTCACTAGTGACTCGTAAAGCGAGGGGAAACGCGGCGAGTGTGGCTACCCTGCGCTTATTGACTAGGTTCTATTTCGAAATTCAGCTCACAAAACCCGCTTTAAATCCTATGATAGCAATTATACACCAGCAATACTTCAATGACAACGCTAAAGCATTTTATTCATATATGAAAACCGAAGAATTCTTCGTTTCTAATTCCAATGACCGAAAAGACAAAAACTTGTGAAGTTTATTAGTCATAAATTTTAAGAAAAATTATAATAAATTATAATATGAAGTGTGATTGTACGTAGTAGGGCCCCTAGGACTTGCCCTATTTGTGCGTAAAGTAAATACAATTACTTTTGTTGTATTTAGCACCGCGGAAAATTTATAGATACGTTCCACTGACCTATAAAAGGCATCTATGTATATAATTATATCGGAAAAGTGACATTTGACTATTATTTGGTGTCAAAGTTTACCAAATTTTACTTCATCGTCGTCCCGCAGGATAACGCAACACAGCCATATAATATAATATAATGAAACTAACTTGTTTAACGGGTTAAACTAGTAGCTTGTCTTAACGCCAAGGTGGTGAATTCAGAGAGTTTGAATATGTAAATTTAGAAAGATGTGCATAGATAATTGAGCATTAAATTACAAAATGAGCAGCCGAATATCAGCCACATTGCTGCAATAATTGAGATTATATACCAGTTATTGTGCTCACAATTTAAAAAATTGAGGTCCAAACTTCTTTACAGATTGAAACCAAACACCCCCACATATCTGGCTAGTCCAAAATCGGGGGGCTAGCATTTTCGGATGCCCCCCGGCAAAACGGAGGTACCCCCGACTCTTACCCCCCTCCGGTAAAAATTCGGGTACCCCCGGTTCAAAGTCCCCTGCTGAGAAAAATTAACGTCTAAACGCGACAAAATCCGAGAAAAAAATTGGCATCCCGGCAAAATCCGGCACCCCCGGCAGGTGAGCCGGGAGCCCCCGGTTATAATTTCCGAAGTATGGACTAGCGAGCATATATACAGCGTGTGGTTGCGGAGATATTACCATTTCCGTGTATTTTGGTCCTGTGGGCCCATTAAAAAATTCTTTTTGACCCAACCGTGCAGCAAAATAATGACAATAGCAGCACACAATTTGCACCTATATCGAGGATAAATGCAGCTATATCTACAGAATGAGAACAAATAGCTCGTGCGGTTGCGGAGATATTGCCATTTCCGTGTATTTTGGGTACCATGGACTCATTTTAGAACCCGTTTTGACTCAAATATTCTGCATTTTAAGAGAACTGTATTTGCAAAGCCGTATATACTAAGTTATAGAGCTCTACAAAATAAGCCCAAATTGACTCTAATATCTACACCACTTGTCGAGTTACAACAACAACGTGATTTTTTGGACGTATCCGGGACCCGGCCCGAGAATCTTTGGCCCGTTTTTGGGGGGATGATGGAATCGTGCTTCTCACCTAACTAAAGAGCGCAAATAGAGATTTCAAACTTTCAAATCAGCTATCGCAAAACTCTCTCCGTCCAGCCGAAGTTGAGTTACGCGTGTTACCCCAAAAAACCCCAGAAACGGAGACCGTCAGGAATCTAGCCAGTGAGAATTTTTTGCTTCACTTGTTCCCTTCACTCGCTCTAAATTCAATAACCCTATAATCCCATAATGCACCCCAATAAGCAAAAAACTTGAGACGATTCTACGTTTTTCGCTGCAAAGACTATCTCGAGTTCGCGAAAAATAGATACACAGATGTCAAGTTAAAAAATATGACCCTTTACTCCTTTTGTAGTACATTTTGACCCAGACCTGGTCCGTAAGTTTAGCGTCTTAAGTAAGAGCACAAATAGACTGAATTTGTGATAAAATAAAAATTTGTGAATATTCATTTATCCGGTGTTGAGTTATGATCTTCACAGACCAAAAGAAATTTTACGATTTTTAGCAAAGCTATATAGGTGCAAACTCCGCTCGCTCCATTTAAAACAAACATAAAAATATTTGAGAATAGGGCCCGAATAATGAAGCAATTATTGCTCAATGCAATAGCTATTAGCTGCTACTATGTATGTACATAAATATATACAAATATTACGGACAGAAATAAAAGCAAAAAATAAATTCGCGAATACCAATTGAACAGCTGTTATTTTTCACAAACTGTTAACGATTTTTTTGCGTTTATATCTGTCCGTAACTGTATACAGTTATAATTTACCATCTAATAACGTTTGAGCTATGAAATTACCCCATATGTCGGATTATCCAGATCATCCGACCACTGAGTTACAAAGCTTTGCGACTTCGTTGAACCACCGTAAGGCAACAAATCTCCTTGCAAACACCTAAGACATCAATTACAACGAGCCAAATCAACAAAACAGCAACATTCTACATAATAAACGACCAATATACATACACAAAGACAAGACAATGAACATACACTACGAAGTAACAGCAACTTGAAACACTGTTTTTCACAAACTGGTCACGTTTTTATTTACATATTTATTTATTAGTGCTATTATATAACTAAAAACTACTACTATCGTAGAATGCTTTTTGTCTGTCGCAGATATAATTTTCATCCTGCTAGTTTTAGTACAATTCGAAATATAGCTTATTGCGCGTTACGCAAAGCAAATGCTTTTGTCTGTCGCAGATATAATTTTCATCCTGCTAGTTTGAGTACAATTCGAAATGTAGCATATTGCGCGTTACGTTATTTATAGTGCAAAAGTTAGACTTAATATGTAATGTCTCTGCAACCCAACCATTTACTATATTTACGTTATATATCTCGTATTAACACTCGACTTACACTTCCGATCCAGCTGCGATGTCCAGTACGGCCAAATTCCGAGCCTTCTCAACTGCAACAAACAGGGAACAATTACGACAGACACGCTCCACCGGTGCTGATCCATTATTGTCGCAGAACTTGTACTCAAATGAAAGACAAATCTTAGGTGAAGCTACACAATGTTCATCTGTTGTATTATTACTATTATTATTGCTGCTATTATTATGGCAAGGACTTATATTATTATTATCAGTATCATTGATATTATAATTGAGGTTTGTACTGTAAATGTAATCGGAACAGCTGCCGCTTACAGACGATGTATTCTTATTATTAATGTAATTATTAGCTTCAGTCCGATTCATCGCTGACATGGCTAATAAAGATGGCGTATTAGTCACTGAAGAATTATTATTTTTATTGCTACTTTGCGGAGCCGGGCTTGATTTATGCGGTATAATTGGTATTTCATGATGGTTCACCGAAAGTGAGTTGGTTGTCACGGATGTTTGCGGCTGCAGCACCTGTTTTTTAACATGCGTCGATATTCGACTACGAGGTCGTGAATCGTACACGCCCGAGTCGCCTGCCATCGACTCATCTGAAACCGCTGCCGATACCGATTGATTAGTACCGCCTAGAAGTAGCAAAAATATTCAAAACATAACAACCATTGTTACTGACGATCATTGTAACGAAATGTGCTGAATGACCTTTGAATTAGCACCATAATCACGAGTGTCACAATTTTTTCAGACAAAAAAATTGCAATTCCAACTCAAACAAGTGAGTTACGGCAGTGTGTAACATATCTACGACAGCGTGACATCCGAACACGATTCTACATCGCGCATCTAAACAAAAATATGCTCAGCTAGACCATGCCTCGCTTTGTGGGCTGCGACCTCACTACATCGCCTTTTCTATTTTTGCGATGAAAACAAACACTCCATAATTAGACATTTTTATTACGATTTACTGGAGTGAAATACTAACATTACCCAAAAACTGGATACTACAATAAAACAGAGAGCATAATTAGTTTAAAAATAAATAAAACCATGGAACACTTTCAAAACTATTATCTCCGGGATTTGTTTTTGTGTATTTTACCGTTAAATACGTAATTATGAAAAAAAATTTACACAGTCGGAAGAAAATTTACACAAAATTTTTCACCTCTAATACTTGTATGACTTACAGCACTGCGCGCGTAAAATTGGCAAGTGTACTAGCTGGAGACTTCAATACGGATGTTTTAAAGCTTGACGCAAATTTGGAAATGTGAGGTTTCGATGCGTGTCTTATTCATTTCATACTCCAAGCTTAAAGTCCTAGAGATAAATTATACTGCAGCACAAACATTGTCTATCACTCGAGGTTTGTATTTTACATAACATTTATATGCAATAATGTATATGGGTCATTTCACGAAACCATGTCATTTTAGTCGGGGGGCTACATCGGCACTTTTTGGCCCATACCACCAGTCTTTTGTAAGGAAATTTAATGTCGCTGTGAGATGTAGTAATAACATATCCGACGATCATAACGAGGTATGGTGGACCTCTGTACCCCAAACATAGCAGGAGCCAGAGGCCCTCAACCCGGGTTGCTCAAATTAAGCCAAAAACACATGTCCTAATATAAACGTTCGCCGTATCGCTAGCACGCGATACATATATGTGTTTTTCATTTCACTGTGATCCATTGGTATTTGCTAATTTTTCCGGAAAAACTTGGGAGTAAGCATCGACACTGAAGCTGACGTCAAGCTTCCGAAACTTTTTTTCGTGACATGTAGCCCCCCCCGACCAAGGTCAAATCTGGCAGCTTTCAGACGCTGGTAAATAACGTAAAAGTGCACTAGCGCCAAAAATGCTATATAACGGTAATCGCAATCAGTACAGGTGTTATTGAAAAAAAAGAATATCAGCGTCTGTCCATGTGTTATTTCATTATGAGGTCGAAGGTCATAAAATGCCAAAAATGGGGTAAGCAAAATGTAGCCCCCTCCCGACCTGACCAAACTTAAATTTAAAAAAGCCAAATTTAGTATACAGTCTTACAATAGGCCGGATATAAACATAGTAAAGCCCCACTAGAATCGACCCATCTATTAAAAATTTTTAATGAAAATTTTGCCCCCCCCCCCCCCGACCTGGCGTGTAGCCCCCCCCCCCCCGACCTGTAGCCCCCCCCGACCGCATGTATAATAAAAGTAATCGAAGGTCGCAAGAATCATATTAGTATATAAGTTCATCATCATTGCACTATGATATGGGGCCGTGCTGTTAACTGGGCAGCTAGGAAACCCTTCTGCCTGCCCGTAGATCTATTACACGCATTGTCCTTGGTATCATCACTTAAATGTAAACTGGTCATAGATCTATTGTATTTGTTTTACACCAGCTTACATCTAGAATGTATAGAAGTAGCTAAAGTTTTTGCCGTTGCATGTTGTAGGAAGCTGTAGCCCCCCCGACCTGAGGTGTAGCCCCCCCGACCTGAGGTGTAGCCCCCCCCCCCGTCCTTTGGTGTAGCCCCCCCCCCGACCTGAGGTGTAGCCCCCCCCCCCGACTGAACATATCGGGGTGCCATTTTTTACAAGGCCTAAGGGTCTGCCTGAAATTTTTTCTCAGACGTCCCCCGCTCATGTTTGGTTTGTGAGCATAAAATGGTATCTGTAGGTGCTGTCTCCGTTGAGTTAGAAAAACTTCTGCGACAGGCTTGTTCTAAATTGGTCGATTTTAACCCCAATAATGCCCTAGCAGCATCCATTTTAGGTCGCAAGTGCTCCAAATGGCTTGACTAGGACCATTTTGGATGGACTTGCATAAAAACAGACCATGGTTCGCGTGTCACTCCGTCAACACTACAGAATAATGACTTATTTCGGATTAAAATTTGACCCCCAGGGGGGCCCTTTCCAACCCCTGTAGCAGGTTTCAGGTAGCTCGTTTTGCATAGAGACCTCGATATTCGAAAAATTCAGGGTTTTTTACATCGGAAGGGGTCTAGACACTGTACATTCGAAAACGTTTCATTTTGGCTTCAAAAAGTGGTGTTTCAAAAGTACATGGTTTCGTGAAATGACCCATATATAAAGAATTTGTATATAATGTCGCATATTTAAAATACACAGCATGGCAGAATTTTACACCATTGGTAGAAAATTTTACACGCACCTGATGATTTTTGATTTTCAAACGATGTTCCAATAGAATATTTAAATTTTTTAGAAAACATGAAATCACGCAACAGTTCCTACAGCGATAATTTTTAATAGTTTTAATTATTTTACCACTACTTAAAAAACTATTTACCGTTCGAAGATGAAGTCACAGACGACTCGCGCATAACCGGAAGATTCTTGCATGACGACACATCGCAAGGCGAAATCGACGGAGATGCAGGATTTGGCGCGCTAGATGGTCCTTGTTCAGCTTCAATACCGCCACCGTCGAGTGGTTGTTGTTGTTGAAGCCTGCCGTGTACCTTTGATCCAATCTGTTCTGAGGATCCGGCTGCTAAACTAGTCAGGACACGTTGCAAATCTTCCTGCTCGCTAGATTTGATCATTGCAACGTCCATCCCATCAGCAAGATAAGTAGCTGGCGCAGCAAAGTCTTGAGATGATACGCTGGTACCTGATCGTTGCACACATCTGCAATAATCAATGTCTCTCGGCGGCGCATCACCATACGGCAGCGTTTGTAACAATTGCTGATTTAGCAGTGGACAACACCTGGCGCCTGCGGTACTACTGCCGCTATCGTTCATAGTGACAACAGCCAATGGCTTTCGGACGCCTGGAATGCCAGCACCGCCAGTGGCGTCTGAGTTTGATATCGCTACTGCTGCAGAAAAAGAGTTGTCTTGAACATTTTCGGCATCACCCGTCGAACACGGTACTCTCTCGCTCGCCAACAGTATAATATCGTCATATGGAGGCGGTGACGGTAAACCGTGTGCGGTTTGCATCATCTGTAGTTGTACTTGTTCGTTCTTACTGCAATCATATCTGGTTGAACAAGGCAGCTGATAGCGGCAACAACTACTGCTACTAATACTGGTAACGTCGTCATACTCCCCATCTGCTGTTGCATTCGTACGCGGTTGATCCTTTTGATTATTATACAAATAATACATATTATGCTTAGACTGAGCGACGTTTGAAGTACCGTCACCATTATTACTGTGCAATTGCAGCGGTTGCCGTCCTGATGAAATACCTTCTTGAACAACGCCTTGAATATTATTACTACTAGTGCGGCAGCTATTTACAAGGAGATTTTCAAGTCGCACTTGTAGTTCGCGTAAAGTCAATGAATCAGCTCCTTTCGAGTCAAAACCGATAGATGACGATAGAACGGCACGATTATAATTGTTATTGTTGCCAGCGGTATTTTGATAAGCAGCAGTAGCAGTACTAGCTGTTATTGCTTGATGATTTTGGGCCAAGGCAGAGTGCATCAAAGCTGACATGTCAGCCTGGCTTATGGTATTGTTATTACGCTGAGCAAGCATATTATAACAGGCATAAATATTATTAATATTGTTACCAGCTATGTAGTGTTGAGGATACCGCGTTCCACCACCGGGCGAGTGGAGATAGTAGCAGTTGTTATAATCCGGTGACGAATTCGGCGATCGAATTTGTACAACACCGCTCAGAAATGTACTTCCTATGACAAAATAAATTATAAATACAAACGATATAATCTCGTATAACATAATGATAATAAGAAAGCAGTATCCATAACACAAAAAAGACTGTCAACTACTTAGTGCCGTTTCCTGAAACAAGTGAGATACATAACGACGAGCATAACTAGTACCTCGCACGCGACGGTAAAACAGAGCGAGCGTGGTTTCGTCAAGTGGTAATTTTGTGAAATCAGTCTGTAACAGGCTTTAAGTATGATTAGACACTCATGATAAGGTTAAAACACACAACTTGCCGAAATTTGAAAATTTCTAGCAAAGGGTCGACGAGCCATATTCGATCCCACAACGACCCAGGGGGTGGTCCCACAAACAAGACATTGTCAGCAAAGTTGTAGATCTCGATGAGCTGATGCTGTCGTCACCATTTTACGATGCGAACCATGTTGCACGAGATATGGGCTGCGAAATCTGGTATCCGTACGGCCACATTTGGCAAAGAACCCTTAAAAACATGTTTTTGCCACGTTGACGCCGATAAGATGCGGTCGGAGCTGTTCCCATTCAACTCATACGCATCACTTTTGCTATCGAATATAAAATTTGACGAAATCAGTCATCCCGCAGATAAGTTATGTGTGACAAAACAGATAAAAAATCCAAATCTTTACGATCTTTTCCCTCTAGCAATGGAAATTCCACTCACTCCGATTCAATAAATTCGACATCTAAAACAAAAAAGACAGGTGAAACGTTTGGCGCCGTTGCATTTCCAACCCCAATTCTTTAGTAATCGTTTACAAAACACATACAGTTTATCATACAGCCAAATATGCCATACGATTTTATTAATAGGCATAAAAGTTTCAAAATAATTCAGAGAGAAACAAGCATCCACTGCGCTTCAGGATATAGCGGATCTACTAGTCTGCTGCAATATTATTTGCTGTCTCTATTAACATCAATGATATAAAGAGATCCCATGAAAATAGCGTGGCTTCATGGTGGGGGGCGGAGGTGGGGGCTCTGGCATTTTTCGAGGCCACTGGTAAAATACCCGTGCCCACTGGCTGGGCCCCCCGGCAAAATTGGGGCTCTAAAGCAAAGTGCCCCTGGCAAAATTTTTGGCTTCCCCCCGCGATAAAAACATTCCTAGCGACATAAAACAGTTAAACTTTGTATAAAAATACCTTTCCGAAGTTAAAAATTAATTTCAGCAAAAATTTGTTGCACAGTTGGTGTTAACTTCAATAGAGACTCTTTACACCGTTTTTGACACCATTTTAATTTTAACTTTTTTTTCGATGAAAAGTATTAAGTTATAAAAATTCCTTGATTTTGACCGTCCACTTCACCACCCTGGCAAGAACTGGTGCTCTCAGTTGCGAAGTCGATGGCTCCAGTCTCATATCCGGTGGCAAAATTTTCAACGAATGGAGTCGCCATATAGGGAACTCGTTTTCGAGGCATGTACGACGTGCGGTACCCGACAGAACTGAGCATTTCAAATGAACGAATGTAACAGATTCATTGTGGATCGTTGCGCGGGAGATTAATGTTTACCACAACATTAATGGGAAGCACTACTGAGCCTTAAAACTAAGGCAGCTATCGCAATCAAGCGACAATCCTAAATTCCGAACAAAAACAAGAGGCGCCGGCCCGATATACTGGTGTGCGTGTGTGTCCGACGGTATTGGATTTTGTTAGCATCAGGATTGTTATCGTTGTACTGCAGCTGACGTACAGCTGTGCCTAAAATTGTACGAATTATTGCCAAAAGTGTACGAGCCATTGTTGTTAACGTATAAATTAGTAACTCTATCGAGATTACAGAGAGTAGTGACGCATATATACCTAACACCGGCAATAAGTTTCCCATGCCCGAAAACCTTTTCAGCCGCCTAGAACGTCACAACAAAAAGTTCGAATTTTGGGTTGAGAAACCACGAGGGCGCCATACCTCAAACCCCATAACCGGAGCCTTAATCGAAAAACAAAAAATAGGTATCGGCATTTATCATTTTACTATGAAATAAAACCAACCAGAGGAAAAAGTCCAAAGTTAACATAAAAATACCCTGGCTTCCGTGAAGGATACTAAAATGGGGAAAAAACCATCATTTTGACCTCTGACACCGGAACCAGACCTCAAATCAAAACGCTCGGAGGCACCGTAAAACGACTATGTCTATTTGAATGAGCCTAAGATCATGAAAATCGGTTAAGTTGTTCCCGAGTTATGAATGACATACACAGAGATGGCATTTAAAAGCTTTCACCGCTGCAACACACTATCTCCGCTACGTTACACTAAGCTCTGATTAGTGACACTACACTACATACTATCTTAAAATACCATCAGGGACACCATAACGAATGGTGGCAGAGACGCCCATGGTGGGCAAAACTTCCACATGTGGCATCCCTTATAACGCGTAAACGTCGCATAAATTAAAACATAATATTGGAATTACTCAAATGAGGCTCGAAGGAATAATGGAGCATACATGTCTCAAATCTGGGAGGTCAGCGTAGTTAGATCGCATGAATAGAAAGGAGCTGGGGATATAAGTGGCATCAATCATGGTTTAACATTAACGGTTCATCATTAAATGCGGTAAAGTATCATAATGTTTCCCCTTGTGACTATAATAATGGCCGTTATGAACAATATGCCCTGATGTTTAGTTATGCGATGACAATGAGTTAAATCGAAGTTTGGTTAGTTGCAATTGCGACCAGCCTAAAATTAATTAAATATTTGGCATTTTTAACCATAAACATTTGTAAACAACGTCCGTATACTCTGCATAATAAAAACATTCTATAAATTCGTTGGATTCAAATTTACGACCCTAGGCATCGGCGCGTAACCACTCTCACACTGAGCTACTCAATGTAAACATTGTTTGCAGCAAACTACATATGATATAAAGCGTATTGCTACATACACTGAGACATGTCACTGCAGACTGTAGAGCAGTACGGCTGAAGTGATGAGTAGTACCGCCAGATTGGACATGAACAGCATCTCTAGCCATTCTAAAACAGCTTCTGTTTTTCTTAAAACTGGCATACTTCCACGTTTGTATAAAAAAAGAAACATACCCACTCCACAAAGTGAAGTAAGGCTTGAGTCTTGACTTGAATTTGTCGATATCGAAGATGCGGATTGAGATAGAGTCGAAGCAGACGACAACGCCCTTAGGTCTGATTCAATTATCGCTAGCGACCGGCTCGTGTCAGAAATTTGAAACTTCAAATGAACTCTCCGCTCGAGAAACTGCTGCCTGTAACTTTTCTATACTGACTGTACTTCATCATACAGAGTATGTATAACATTAAATGAATCAAATATGTGTGCCTCGCTTCTCCAAAATGAAGTCGGAATGCCTGCGGTATTTCGATGATAGTCCCATCCATAGACGACCTCACTGTATCATGCCACCCACGAATACAACAGGTTCTACACACCCCTGTAGGCCTAAATTTGCAAACTAAGCACTTTACATACCAATAAATTATTACAATTTAACAGGTTTTTTGCATAAATTCCATATAAATAAAAACATGTGTGCAGTTAGGATATACACTAATGTATAGAAATAAATACCTGGCCATGATTATGTAGGTCGATATCACAGAAATTATGGCCATGCATGTATATAAATAAACTCATAGTAAGCAATGCGGACAGAACGTACAAAGGTTAAAAGATGTATGTCCTATGTCCCGTCCTCCCAAGATATTTTCCATCGAACTGCACCCTGTCCCCCCGGATATTTTCGCATTTTGCTATCATAGCGCTCTAGCAACCTCTCGGGACCCCAGGATACCTAAAATACCTCAAATTACATTTTGAGCAAATTTAGGCATTTTTAAGCCTGTTTTTGGTTCAAAATCGCTAGTTGTTGTATTTAAGATTATTTGTACCCATATCCCACCTCTCTGGCATTCATTTGAGTTCCGATGGCTGTCTGATACCCTCTCGGGAACCCAGAATACCTGAAATACCCCGGATTAACACGTTTTGGTCAAATTTAGGTATTTAGACACGAGTTTTTTGGTCCAAACTTGCTACAGTTGCAGCTACAAATAAGTGCAAGATAATCGATCGATTTCTATTAAAATTTGATCGAATTCGATCCATTGCGATTTCACGAAATTACAACCGACTGCGATTTCGATCATTTTCGATTGCATTTATTTTTTCAAATGTTTTCGTTCGTTTGTGAACAAACGTAAACGCAAATGAACGCGATGTAACGTTCGTTTAGAAGCGACTGTTATTACGTTCCTTTTTGCACTTATTTTTGCCATGAGTGTATTTAGACTGAAGTCTTGCTCTTGCCAAATTAGCCCAATGTACATATGGTCCTACCCCCAGTTTGAGCCCCTAGATACTTTCGTGTGCTACTAAAAATTGTCAATTTCTTGTCAGATGGGATAAAAAGGTGCCAATATTTTCCAATTTTGGCTCAAAAATCACCGAATTTCCCCTATCGGGCTAAAAATCACTAAATTTTCTCTGTTAATAAGTAAGCTCAATTGCAATCATTTGCCAAGTTAAACATTTTAGACGTTTTCTGGCAGTTACAGTACTACTGGGGAACCCCCAGAAGACCTGTGTACAATCGCCCCGCAGTATTTTCACGTTCCCCTCAGTCCCAAACTGGAGGAATCCCCAGCTCATGTCCTCCGGTATAATTTTAGTGGCTTGGAGATGCCAACATAATTGATCAAAGAAGCTAATTTTCGGGGTGACACCACAGAAATTTTGGGGTTTCTAAATATAAGTACATGATTGACTAACTTGCCTTTTTTTCTGTGGGGAGCCTCAATGGTGTTTGCACTTCTGATTCGAGATCAATTGGATGCCAGAGATACGGGTAAAAAGTAGCCTAAAGGAGCCAACTAGTGAGTATGGACCAAAAAGCCGGGTATAGTTACCTAAATTTGACCAAAAACTGGTATTTGAGATATCCCTCGACGCCAGAGACCAGGGATACGGATAGTAGCTTAATGGCTGCCATCTGTCAAGTTTGAACCAAAAAACAGAATCTAAACACCTAACTTTCACTAAAAATGGAAATCTGACATATTTCAGACATTCTGGAGGCCCGGGGTATGTTCCATACAGTCATCGGAGCTCAACCGGATCCAAAGTGGTAATTTGAAATATCCTTGGACACCAGATAATGAAACAAACCCAAATTTAGCCAAAAAACGCATGATAGACAGACTTTAGTAAGAGAACACGGCCAGACAGTTTAATTAACATAGAAATATTTTTTTAATTTACCCCTCAAAACTTACACTATGTTGACAGATACACAAACAAATTTGAAAACAAAAAGCCTAAAGAATCCAAAAAATCTAAAAAAATTATATGCACCTTAAAAAATCTAAATTCGGAATATTTTCAGCCAAATTTGACCGGTTTTTTGGCCACTGAAGACAGAGTCAAGATATCTTAGATTTGTCAAGTGTTCGCACTATTAGTATCTTGAGATGCGTTGAATAGTAAGTTATTAGCACGCTAAAGTGAAATGGCTAGTACGTTATGGTGGCTGTACGGAAAAAAGTGAAATAGAAGGAAATACGGACACAAACTGGACTCCTTTGGGGTAGCTAAGTACCCGGCGATCCGATGTGTCAAATGAGACACCGTGCGATTCCTTGATCCAAGAATGAATTAATATCAGTAATTGGTCATATGAATTAACATCAGTCGCTTAAAACCACATTTTGGAAAGCTATGGCATCAAAACTTCCTCAGAAAGATCACTGGACTGACTCACGATATATAGTGTCTTGCAGGGAAGCCCGCCAAACCACGGTCTCGTGTCTTCTCTCCGACAAGCCATACATATTAAATTAGTTTATAAGCTCACACGAAACATGTAGCAAACAAACTTAGACAAAACTTTAAAAATTTAACTCTCCGTGCAAGTTTTTTAAGCTTTCGGTCTTTTTGGCACAAAAGAGAGATCTCGATCGGAAAATGGGTGTTCTCTGTTTTATACACGACCCCTCTAAGAGAGGTTATAACTCAAAATGTCGCTACACCTAGCGTCCACAAAATGAATAAAGTGTTAAAAACAACACCGGATTTGTGATATTTCTGAAAGGGATTGATTCATTGGAAATACAAACTTACATAGACGTACAACTAAATACGTGTGCGTCAAATAAAAAATTGCAAAACATACATATAAACACCAGGGCTGAGTTACGCGTCACTGCAGACAAATTACAATATTATCCATGCACAGTAAAAGCCATTCATTATTCTCGCTCGGTGTATACAAAGCAATACATTGTGCAAGAAATAATGGTATAAAATACATCATGAACACAAGTTATGTTCACATAGCGACAATTAATATTATTTAATCGAATTTCAGTTGCCTAAATTTTATTTTATTCTAGTAAAAATCATCAAGCATTCAATATTGAAATAAATACATACCATTGTGCACTTATCACCTACCTCTTGGTCATCTCAACGTCCGAAAGACGGAGCACATCCTGCAAATCCTCGCACAATTTCCTAATTTTCTCATTCCTTTTAGCACGTTTTTCGTCACTTAGCCCACTTCGGCTTACCGCAATCAATTCCCGATACAGCTGCTCTTTTTCTTGTATAAGCAATAGTCTGAAAATAAAATTAATGCAGAATCAGTTTACTGTTGTCGGCAATGTTGCAGCTGAAGAGCGGAGTGCATTTTAAAGGCTGTTTCAGAAGCGGACCACAAATAGTTTAAAATCTATTATCATTTTAGCAATTATTACAGTTACACTCATTTTAAGCCGACGACTATAAGCATTATTTTGATATCAGATCGATACTATAAACTAATAACATCATCAAGACAAAACAATAAAAAGCATTATTGTACATCAAAACAATATTTTGATACCTAAAACTTACGCATCACAAATAAATTATCCATAATCTATTTTTCTATCATTCATCACACGCGGTTATAGCAAAGCATTACTAAATTCTAGAAATCAATAAATCTAACACACGCAGAAAATTAATATGTGGTAACTTCTTGTATATTTTATTAAACACACTGAGCTGTACACAATGCAAAAGTAATGTACAAAACTACACTCACATGATAACAGTTATATATAACACTTGACTCATAATATTCGTAAGCAATAATTCCATCGTTACTACAATTATACTTAATTTTCTAATGACAGAACATAAATGACAGTGGTTAATTCTTTAATGCCAGAACATAAGTGACAGTGGTGAAATTTAGCAATGTCTGTCATTTTTGGTTTTTAACTCGACACGTACAATTCAACTTTGGCAGGGCGAACTGATTGGTGTAATAGCTCCATTTGAATCCTTTGAATATCTGTTTGTGCCATTTTGTTAGGCACAACGACCGATTCCGACATCTTCCCTTCGAAAAAGCGGTGCAAATGGCTCGAGTTGGGTCGGCCAAAAATCACATTATATACTTATTACAACTCGATGTCCGGTTTAGATGTGAATTTTGGATTATTTTGCAGAGCAAAAAGGCTCTATAAGACTTTATAATGATCCGCATGCTATGGTGTAGGATTTGGGTAAAAACAGGTTCTAAAATGGGCCCATGGCACCAAACACACACCTAAAACGGCAATTATGTCCGCTACCACTCAAGCTATATGAATGTTTTTGTCTCATTTTGTAGAGAAATTCATTCTCTATGCACTTGAAAACAGTATGCTACTGTTGCCATTATTTACGCTACAGGGCTGGGTCAAAAAACTGGTCTTTCCATGGGACCCAAAGTACACGAAAATGGTAAATCTCAGCCTAGAGCTATATAGCTGCTTTGGTCTCATTTTATAGAGCGTATTCATGGTTCACTTTGTAATTTCATGCTCAATATACAGTTACAATCAGAATTATATACGTCCACACAAAATGGAACGCAGATTAAATCGAACGATAATGCAATCGATCGATCATCATTTATACAAAATTCGTAAAATTAAACGCAAGCTAACAGTTTTTATTAAAATATTTTTAATACAATCGAAATTCGTTAATCTGAACACTAACTAACATGTCTTGTTAATTTTTTTATTTTGACGCAATCGAAATTCGTTAAATTAATCTATTTTCGTTTAAGCGCAAACTTCGTGCGATTTCATTCCAAATCGAACGAAACTTCGATCGATTTTTGGGCACTTAATTAATGGATGCAACTGTAGCTATGTTCATCTCGCAAAATTACAATGTATACAACACTCAGACTTTACCCCCTTGGCGATAAGACAAACTACCAGTATTATCATCATTATTCTAGGACAATGGACCATGATTGGCCATACTGTAAAATAGATTTTATTACAAAGACTTTAAGGGGCAACACGTTGGACCCCAGGTTATTTTTATATCTTCACTAAAACGAGCCGTGTTTTCCTTTTGGAGGCCAAGCGGAAAAATCATTGCGATCCGTTTGATCACGCACAACTCAACCTTGGAAAATAGCTTTTTTACACGCCGTTTATTGATCAAATCGGAAATTGGAAAGTGTTAACGAACTGCCTTTTAGCAGAACCCGAAACAACCCGGCCATGGAACTATAATGCTCCTCCTTGAGCTTCTTGTTTGTTATTGGTGAATGATAGCGTGATAGTATTTTTAACAGGTTAAACGCGTTGGTTTCAATGTTTAAAACCTACCATGGGTTTCCGTTACTCAGTGTAAAAAAGGGGCTTAAGGTGTTGACTATTGGCGACAAAATTGCAAACTTTCGCGTTTTACAATTTAATTGCATTGGCAGCGTTAGAATGGGAGTATATAGGTTTAACAGGTTGCTGAATGTGATGAAAGCATTTGGAAGTTGTATGTTACATGACAATATTTACAATAAAGCGCTAGCTGCTCACAAGATGGTAAATTACGCCTGAAAATATAGTTTTTCCTAAAAGTTGTGATTTTATTAGATTTTGAAAGTTGCCGTCTTTTTGGTAAATGAGACAAGAAACATAGGGAGTTTTGGACTTGATAATGTGTTGAAAACGGTCGTAACGTTACTTTACTAGAAAGTGATTCACGAATTCGCAGCGGGCGGTATCACTGCGAGAGAGCGACGTTTATAGTCATAGATACGTTAGAAGGAGTCAACTCACTTATATTTACCAGCCTCGAAAACCTTTATGTTCACAGATTTAACAAATTATACAGTTACAAATCAGAATTAAGTGCTCAAAAATCGACCGAAGTTTCGTTCGATTTCTATCGTTTACATTTAAACGAAAATCGATCGTTTAAACGAATGTCGACTGTTTTAACGAATTTCGATTGCGTCAAAATAAAAAAAATAATTTAATAAAAATGTTAGTTCGCGTTTAATTTAACGAAATTCGGTTGTGTTTAAATAAAAAATATTTTAATAAAAAATGTTAGTTTGCGTTTAATTTAATGCATTTGTTTAAACGAAGATCGATGGGTTGCGTTTTCGTTCGATTTCGTCTGCGTTCGATTTTATAAGCATTTAACTCTGATTGTAACTGTAGCATTAGACTGCAATCCGCAAAATCGTGAAGAAATATCCAAAGGGCCTCTGACCATGCAGTATCATGCCAGAAGGTATATTGGTCAAAACATACATTCAAATGTATCATCTCGTCGTATTCGACATCCTCTAAAACCTTTATAACCACAAATGCAACAAATAATTATTAACTATATTAGGTTGAAAATCACGAAATCTTGGACGTCTCAAGGGGGTCGGGATCCCATGAGATATAGTACCATTCCAAAAAGTCTACATAGCATGGCTACAGTGGGCCTTTTGGAAGCCGATTTTGTACCCCTATCTCCTTATCTCCACGTCTCACACAAGTGCTGGTAACAAAATTGTAGATCTTATTAAGTCAAACAAAAAATTATGCAACGTTTCTTTATAAAATGAGGCATGTGTTTTAAGATATCACTAAAATCTTACTTTCCCTCAGTCACAAAAATTGAGTGGGGGGCGTCTTTAAAAAGGGCTCACCGTACTCCATGGATCTGTTACGAACATGAATCCATGTATCCATGGGCCAGACTATAAGCTATTATATGCAAAAGACTCCACGGAAGATCTTCATTCGTTCCTGAGGTATTCAGAAAACACTTCTGTTCGAACTGACGGACACGGTAAAAATTATCAGTGCACATACAAATAAATGCTTGCTCGCTTCGCTCGCTGCCAAAATCTTCAACGATGTAATCTTTATGCAAAAAATGTACACAATAATTGACTAAACTTTAATGATCCCCAGCCAATCTATAAATCTGAGAACAATATTATTAATGTTGTTTTTAATATAGTTGATGCAGTATTGTATTATTTCTGAGACCTTAAACGTGGTTCAAGAAGTTCAAATTCAAAACCTCGACATACTTTGCTCCTGAGTACATCCTTGTCACACTCGCTCCATGTCTCATATCGCTATCAGTTAGCTGTTACAAAGCCAACAGACAAACGTACTGGTCATGATCCAGTTCCAGTTGACCTGGCTGTATTTTTTCGTCCAAATCAGCTAATTCCATCTGCAATTTATTCAGTTTGCGTTTCAATTCGTCGTACGACAAACGCATTCGTGCCAACTCGGCATACTGTTTACCATTGCTGACATGAGTTGCTGCAGTCGGTATCCCAATCTATAAAATACCGAAATGTTTCTAAAAATTACTCAATACAAAACGTTGCATAATAAGAATACACAGAAAAACTTTTAAACACGACCTAAAAATTAAGATTACAATCACAAACGAAACATTCGCGACACACAAAATAGAAAGAGCTGCTACCATATTGCACTTATAGCAGAACAAATGCATCACTACTAGTGATTTGCCTTATCTGTGGGGCTGTTGAATATATAATTTAGCGAGACGTGCAACACAGCTACAATACATTGATGCATACACTTACAAAATGAGCCAAAAATCAGCCATATACCTTGAATAGTTGAGGACAAAATACACTCTTAGAGAAATGTTAGAGCATAAATTGCTCAGAAAAACGAGACCAATAATATTCATATACCTCGAGCGGCCGCACAGATATTGCCATTTTCGCGTATATTAGGTCCCGTGGGCCTAGTCAAAAATATGTTTTGACTCAATCCTGAGTCGTAAATAATGGCAATAGCAGTACAACAAGAGTTGTTTCAAAATTCATGCAGTGCTAAAATGTGTGTTTTTGCAATTTACCTGTGTTTTTAATTAACCCAGAATACCCAAAATATCCTGTTTAGCGTTACAGGGAATATCAAGCAATGACAATTTTAAGCGGCTACTAGCAATTTTATATTAATGCATGCATTATATTTATACAATAGTCCTGGGAGAATTAAAATGATGGCATTTTCATGATCAATGCAGATGTACCACAGTAATAAACATGGTTAGTTTATAAGCATTCAGCGAATAAAAAATTTTGTTTTTGTAGCCTTTTAATTAAACAGTTCAAATGTGTTAAATTTTATGTTGTTTTTAATTTAGGTGTGTTTTTGAAATTTCACTCTGTTTTTGTACTATGAAAAACACAAAAAACCCTGAATACAACATGTGTGATTATATAGAAAATCGATAATTTTTCCACAAAATGAGACTAATAACACCCATATGGCTCTATCGGTTTCGGTAATATTGCCGTTTTCGTCTATCTTGAGTCATATATGCCCATTTCAAAACCCCTTTTGATCCAAATCCCACATGCCTGAAAAGCCGCGTATTCTACAGTCATAATATAGAGGTTCTGCTCTACAAAATGAACCCGATTTGACTCAAATATTTGCAATAGCTGTCGAGATTCAAAAATAATGTAATTTTTCGGACCCCTTGGGGCCCGACCCGAACCCATCCGGTCTGTTTTCGTTATCAAGATGTTGGAACCTCGCTTCGCAGCTAGCTATAGGGCACAAATAGATATGTCAAGCTTTCAAATGAGTTATCGGAATCAATGCGCCCAGTCAAAGTTGAGTTATGAGTTACCGTAAAAACTCTATAACGCACATTGTAGGGCTGTTTTACCATTATCCGGTGTAACAGTTAGTTTCTTCCCCCCGGAAGAAACTAAATGGGGGAAGAAACTGACTGCCGTCACAGTCAGTATCTTCACCCTACCGCAAAGCGGAAGAAACTAACTGGTTAGTTTCTTCCCCCTCTATAAATGCTCTTGTAATTGCTCTTGTATACGTATATACTGTTCAATTGTTCTAGCATTGTTTTGTGTTATTTTATTATTAATTTATAAATTGATTTGCCGCGTGCGAAACTTTTGTAATAACGATGACCTTTCGATGTGGGCATGAGAAAATTCATTTCAACGGTTTTTATTTGTAAGTTAAAAATAATTCGAAATTATTTCAAATTTGAAATTTGCGCTATTTAAGAAGCAGCTTCCATTAGACATTTACCATTTTGCAATTTTCCATTCTCGCAAACGGTTATTTTTTGACAGTTGGACATGGATGACTTACTCTACGAGCATACTATTGTTTTATTTATCAAATAAGCAGTATCCAGATGGAGTGGCCGACAAAAACGCAAAGCGGAAATTACGCGCTACCGCTCAAATTTACTCTTACTCCGATTGTAAACTTTATCATGGGGGAAGGAGGTTGCTCGTCGCTCCATGGTACCTCAGATTTTAAAAATGTACCACGACAATCCCCCCACTGGCGGCCGGTAGGGGACGGTAATTGTTTTTTCTGGTGTATCAGTTATCTGCTCATAGGTGATGAGATGAGATACGATGCCAATTATTTTCTATATAATATAACCTCATTTATTTTTTCAGGAGTGGTAGGGCTACTGGCGAGACCACTATAAATAAACGCGCCTAGAACAGTACCTCCAGGTGGTGGGGAAAACTGTTCACAGAAATATTTTCATAAGATGTATTTTTTATATCCCCAAACTAATTTTGATAGTACCCGCAGCGACAATCAGACTTCAGAATCGTGATCTACGCATCAAACTACCCCCGGAGGTATTTTTTTGTACATTGAGGCAATTACAAGAGCATTTATAGAGGGGGAAGAAACTGACTGAGGGGGGAAGAAACTAACTGGGGGAAGAAACTGACTGTGACGGCAGTCGGTTTCTTCCCCCCCCCCCGTTAGTTACTTCCGGGGGAAGAAACTAACTGTTACACCGGCTAGTAAGAATTCATCGTTTCGCTCATTTCATTCACTACACTCAGAATTCAATATGCTTCATTTTCGCTTAACTAAATCCTATTATTTTATTATTTGATCTGCTGAAACCAACACATAAACACACCAGCCGGTACCTTGAATTGTAAGTACGGCAGCACAACCTACTAGTGAAATATACCACTCAAACCGAATGTGTCAATGGATTGCAGCAGCGTATTCAGGATTTTTAGGGGTGTCCAATCTCAAGTCAAAAACCAGTTACACCATGCGTTGCTTCGTTCAGTATTGCTTTTCATTTATTTAAGCCATAATATCGAGATCCGGCTGTGTAGAACCACTTACCATTTCGAAATTTGATGGATACGTTCTGGACAAGGGAGACGTATGCTAAAGAGTGTTTGTTGGCACTGTGACGTTTGGATCCTCTGAACACCCTGTGGATGCGTCATTGATCGATTGCACAAATGCATAAAATACAGGGCAAAAGAATGTGTAACACCTTAGACTTACGTCACCAGAAAGATCCGTTTGCGAAGCAATATTATTCAATCGATCCCTGATTTCAGTTACTGATGTTGCCGGCGAACTTTCGCGAGACATTTGGGACGATAATTCGTCGCGTACGTGAATCAGTTGCTAAAACATATATACATTAAATATACATAAATTTATATAATATATAATTATGCCTAGATATGAAATTAAAATATCGGCTGTGTGCAGTGAAAAGCCGTTGATTTCCGTTCCTTAGTTTTTCAGCCCGTACGAGAGACAGAGCAGTACGTAACTGAGCCAAAAATGGCGTCCCCGCAAACCGCCATTCTTGCACATATGTGTTAATTTACACACGACCCCGGAGGAATGTGTGCATAAGGCACCCAGGCCCGGATACGAACTAGCAATCTTGTTTTCGATAGTTCAACGTTCTTTCAACTCAGCCGCTGGGCAAATAAAGGGCCATTTCATAGGAACATTATTGCAAAATACGTATTTTGTAATAGAAATTTTGTTTAATCGCAATATTTAATAAAAGTTAACCATGCCTATCAAGTTAAATGTAACCCGGAAGAAAAATATAGGAATTTTATGAAAATTTAGGATTCGACGCTTAATCTATAACATTTCTAGAAGAAAATTTATGAACTCCAAATTACTTAACTAAACACTGTATGACCTAGAAATCAGTCCGTGGAATATGTTTTGGTTAAAAAATCCAAAGCCAATTCAGTTTTAAAAATCTATACGATGCGGTCCAAATGACATTAGATATAATCGCCCCAAAACTTGGCCGCAAAAATATGTGACGTCCAAAGATATATCAACATGAAGTATCCTGAAAACTTGATTTTTGTTAAAATTTGCATATGTTTTATGTGAACAGTTCATGTGAAATATAACTATTTAAATATTGAAGCGAAGCTACAAAGACAAATTTGACTCCTGCTAATGTCGCAGAAATAGTGCGATCAGTATAGAAATTGCCGACAAAATGACTGTAGATTATTTCTTAGTACAAATCAACACGCGAAACACAGGAGATATAACGTCACGCTCGTCAACTTGACTTGCGCCATGTGGATTTATGCATGAGTAAACTTAAGGTGCGCCGCTTACCATTCTCTTTTGTCAAAAGCAAATGCCATTCCGTTGTTCACTGAATACAAATTTCATTTTTGTATAAAAGACCATACAAATTATTCTGTTCCATATTTCATACATTATAAATTGAAAATATTCGCGAACACATTTGTGTTAAAGTACAGGGGCCAAATTGCATTCGCTAATAGCGTTATGGAACAGAAAAATGAATAAATTAAATACGGCTATTGAAATCCGACTTTTGTTCTCTAACGACGTTTTGTACATGGTATCAAAAGAGGATAGTTGGCAACGCATCTAAGTTTACTCTTGTATTACTTAGCCGGCGTAGCCCGCCATCACGGCAATTTCGAGAGAGTGACGAGGATACCTTATGGATTAGCCTCCTCTATGAGAGCCCCAGTAAAACAGATTATTTTCTTGATGGCATGGGCCACACAGGTCACATAAGTTTTCGTATAACGAGGCCAACATAGCCACGAATCAGAAATATGATCTAGCACTATAACAACAGTCCACGGTATTTACTATAACCGTGGGCTTGGCATCTACTCTAAATTTCTGGCGACAATATTAATTGACGACATCTCACTAATGCAAATATGAGATACAAAAATACCTGAATAATGTCCTGCTTCTCTCGTTCACCCCGATGTAATGCTCTTTTCAACGTTACCAATTCGTCGTACATTGCGCGGACTTCGACTGGACTATAGACAGCTTGGCGCTCGTTTAATTTTTGTTCAATTCTAAAAAACAATATTCGAAGAATATAAATTGCGAATTCAGATTAGCGGTACTAAAATCTACAGATAAAATAGATTGAATTGCACATTGGGCATCAAAGCTAGACTTATTTCTGAAGCATGAACGAAAAGCGCGTGATAGTCAAATAGGACTATTGAGACTACAGGGTAAAGAAAAGACCACGACATAATATGCTTTTATTAAATGCATGGATACCATTCAACAGACTGCCGATGATATACACTCTTCTCCATTAAGCAATGCCGAAACAAAGCCCCATTTTCATATTATGGGGCATAAATAAATTTGTGCTGGTCTACTAATGAGACAATGGGTATCACCAAGAGTGCATTAGGGAAGAGTATGACACTTCCCTGCACTCACATGTTAGCCCGTGTTTGATGACGAGGGCGTTTTCGGCTTTATCCCCCCCAGTTTCTGGGGGGACGAGATGCCCCGACCCCCCAATTTCTTGGGGAGGTCGGTTCAAAAGCAGCTGCTGTTAAACCAACCCCCCAGAAATTGGAAGGTCCGATCGACCCCCCAGAAATTGGGGGATGCGACCGACCCCCCAAAAGCTGGGGGATCCGAGGTACCCCTTCAGAAACTGGGGGGTTGGGGCATCTCGATCCCCCAGAAACTGGACGGGTCAGGCCGAAAACGCCCGCTTCATGAAACACGTGCTAACATTAGAGTGCAAAGAAGTGCCATTCTCTTCCTAATGCACTCTTGGTATCACTAATAATCATGCTATAAAAACGAAGCATAGTATATTCTACGAAAATCCAGAATGATTTACACGCCTGCGGTCACGTAGATGTTATCCATCTCAGCAAAAATATTATCTCAGTCATTTCTGTGCTGCGCGTTACTTCGTGCCAACGTGCTCTTCACAGCCAATACTATAATATATAAATGAGGTAGCTAGCGGACACAGCAGTTTCAGTAACAGAACTCCAATAGTTCCAACTATTGAACAGAACAATGGTTAAATTAAAAAGACAAGACACACCGGATCCAGTTTGTGTGCGAATACTAGTAACTACACGTCTTCCAACAAACACGACCATCGATGTATGAGGTATGACAACAACACGTCACAACTCTTACCGACGAAGTATTGTCATTCCACGTTGTTTGTTTTCAATTTGACGCGTGACGTCAGACTTTTCGTTCTTCAGGCGTTTAACACGTTGCGATATTAGATCAATCTCTGCTCGAAGAAGATCAGGATCGTATTTTGTAGCAATACTCGTTGTACTTCCCACTACAAAAATGTATTATAGCTAGTATATACATTTATGCTTAGAATGTAGAATTTAAAAATTAGTGATACCCACATTTTAAATGTGTTCACCTCATACATTCATTGTGCGCCATGGATGTATGCACAATGTAGCTACCTTTATTACCTTTCTATGTGCAGTAACTTATCGAGTTAAGCAAAGTCATTTTCTAGTGCCGATTGTTGGGTTGCTCCGTTTAGGACCGTGATGTAGATAATACTCTTTCAGCGCTGTTAATAATAATGAATTTTGCTGGCAAGCATAAAATTTATTGAAATATCGCATTTAAAATACTCAACGGACACAGAATAGCGCTTGAAATTTAATTTCTACTTATCCATCCGTTGACTTTAATAGCTACATATAACAATAATTATACATCTACGAGCAAAATAAACATACATCGTTGGTAAAAAATAATTGACGAATAGCAACTGAACCGCTGCTATTTTTTGCATATTGTTAAACAATAATTAGTGAATAGAGTTATCGAAATACTTTTAGTATTATTTTTGTCCGTAACTGTAAACAATAATAATTTGCTGGCGCGTAAACACTAATGGGCGATATTATAATGCCGTATACCGTATGTGGTATTTCAGAATTTCCAAATACTAGTATACAGTCACGCATCGACATAAAAGCAAGTTTTTCGCCAATCGTTCGCAAAAAATTAACTGCTGTTTGATGGCTATTTGCTAATTTTTAGCGAACGATTCGCGATAAATTTGCATTTATTACCGAGCGTGACTGCGAGCATACCATTCGATCCTGATGCGCCGACCACATGTAAACCGGGAGGGCCCCTCGACAGCGATGGACACAGTAATGATGATGACGACAGCCGCGACACATTCATAGCTTCACTACTAACGTCGTTGTAGTTAGTGAGCGTGGTTTGTTCATTATTATTTGCGACGGTTGAAGGTGCCGCCAATGCGTCGATAAACGGATGAATCAGCTGAAGAGCTTTCATTTCTTCCTCGGCAATCCGCAGCCTCTCTAGCTTGATATGTAGGATTTCTTCTTTTGCCTATGTACATAAATAATAATCGCCATTACGGTACATATACATACATCATACATATCGGTAAAAACATTAATTATTGTGACACTGGATTACTAAGGTCGTATTCACTGCGTGACCGATCCGATGCAATCCCATCTGATTTGCACGCGAATTGTATTGTATAAAACATCCAGTGTTCACAATATTGCATTCGATCTGATCAGATAGAACATGAACAACGTTTTTCGGAAAGCAATCACTATGATTTTTAATACATATGTATTGTTAAAAGATGAATGGTATCGAAAAGAGACTTTCATCGAAAACTACATCTTTGCCGATTTAATTTTTTTGCCAAAGGAACTGTTTTTACATATATGCGCCAAGGTTTAAAAAATATCCCCATAATGTGAAACCTTAAAATCGATGACTAGATGAGTTTGGTATTGGTTCCGGGTAAACGATGGACTTATAGGGTTATATAATTCGCTACATACGATAATTTCATGGATTTACGTACATAAGCCTGCATTGTTTGCGTTGTTACCCTGTAAAACGCTACATGCGCAATCACTAAATTTTCCCCAAACTTTTTCGGCCGTACATGAGGACCAGGTCTATAGGAATTCGTCGTTGCTGAATATGATTACAGCTGTCGTGCTTGCCTGGTATTCATCCAATATAACAAAAGATAGAAATATAAAAGTGAAAATTCGATACCTTTAAATAATTGAATTCTGAGTGAGCGAAACGAGCGAAGCGAACAATTGTTACTAGCCATGACAGTCGTGGTAAAATTTGACAATGTCCGTTATTGGGTCTTTATAGTAACACGCATAACTCAACTTCAACTGGGCGGATTGATTCGGACGTTAGCTCATTTCAAAGCTTCAAATCACTATTTGTGCTCTTTAGTAAGGCGCGAAGACCTAATCCAATATATCCCCCCGAAAAAGCGTGTCAAAAGGGCTCGGATCGGGTCACCCAAAAAACAACATTACTTATTATAATTCGACAGCCGGTGCATATGTCTGAGTGAAATAATAATTGGGCTCATTTTATAACAAGCCTCTATAAGACAGTATATAATTGTGCTTTCCTACATTGTTCTCTTAGGATGTAGGATTTGCGTGAAAACTGGTCTTTCCATGGGCCCACGGGACCCAAAATACGCGAAAATGGAAATATCTGAGCAACCACTCAAGCTATATGAATGCTGTTGGTCTCATTTTGTAGAGAAATTCATTCTCTATGCAGAAAACAGTACGATGCTGTTGTCATTACTTACGTTAAAGGGTTGGGCCAAGACGATTTTGGCGCTGTTTGGGCTGGGGGGATCAGCAAATGGTCGCACGCCGCTGAAATTGGTACAGATCGACTCAGCTCAACGAGCTGAGTTCAAAAATACCGCATACGACCATTTTCCGAAAAATTTTTTTCTGTTTTTACCCACCTGTGAAATGTCACCTCAAAATTTTGAAAAAAAATTGCAAAATAGACATGATGCACCTAGATCGATCCAGCATTACAGGAGAAACTCAATGGTACCATTCATATCGATATATCTTGCCTCCCTCTGAAGTTATCCGCAAGAACAGTTAACTACTTCGGAAGTAACCCTTTGGGAACGCTCGATTGACCGAATGATGATTTATTTTCCATTTTTTATATTCTACAGCATAATATTAATCTATGGCAGCACGTGCCAGACCTCAAAATACTAGATTTAACATTTCGCTCCTTAATACTGTACTTCCTGAACCTGATATTAACAATTTGCGCATGACCTATAACCAAATATTAACCTATGGCAGCACGTGCCAGACCTCAAAATACTAGATTTAACATTTCGCTCCTTAATACTGTACTTCCTGAACCTGATATTAACAATTTGCGCATGACCTATAACCAAATGGTGCGTAGAACAAGTACATATGAAGATACTATTGTTCTGCTTGCCCAATGGAAACTTATCGCTAACAACCAACAATGTACATGTGGCGACGCGATGTATTTGGCTGCGCGTAATGACCTCGCGCGCCTTGACAAGTACGAATGGCGCTGTAAAGATTGTCGAGCCAAATTATCTATTCGAGGCTCATTTTTTGCAGGTCACCGGATCACATTGGAAACGACATTCGTGATCATTTTCGGCTACATCAACAACTTGCCGTCAAACTTTATTCTCTTGCAAACAGGGCTCGCCACAGATACCATTACGAACTGGTACAACTAGTAGGGATGTAGCTGTGGCTTACGACTGTGATCATTGGCAAAACAGCATATTGGCCGGCCCCAGTATCGACGTAGAAGTTGACGGCTCGAAGTTTTTTCGACAAAAATACAACCGCGACATGTCACGTCGTCAGCATGGTTGGTTGGTGGGAATGATTGAACGACAAACGGGCAAGTGTCTACTTTTCCACGTCCCCAGTCGCACCATCAACACAATTATGCCTCTAATATTCGCGTCTAGAGGTTAGTTCCAATGTCTGTAATACGTTTTCTTATAGAGTTCTCGATTAAGCCTAACAAAATAAGAATAAGCCTTAGACTAAGCCTAAGAATAAGCCTTAGACTAAGCCTAAGCCTAAGAATAAGCCTTGGACTAAGCCAGTAAAGTAACGTTATCTGCAACGCAGCCAAAACTGCTTTCTTGGCAATGACCTGTATTTATTGAAACTGTGCGAGCAGTGTCACAGTTTGTATAATTTATAGCATTCTAATTAGAAAGTTATCATCATTATCATCTAACTGACGGGCACTGTTTGCACAACGCTAGCCTAAATAATGTCTCTGACCACTGATCAGAAAATTAAATTCTTTTATTTTGTCTTAGAACCATATAAACCAATAATTTCTAGTTTCCTACAGATGTAACAAACGTAGGTGTAGTAAAGGAGGCGACTGGAGACAGAGCAAAAGTGTTTATTCTACGCTCCATGCGTTGTAAGCACATTCAATTTGACGCAGTATAAGCAAGGGTGTACAGTGGACGGTATTTTTTTTGCTTTGGGTGTCCAAAAACAGACGTATTGATAAATAAGTAAACATTATTAGGTTCCTCAGTCACTTTAAAGATTCAGAAAGGCAATAACGCCATCGCAATACATTAAGTTTAATGTAAAAAAGTTATTTTAATACATGTTAAATCTTCATTTCTTCCTTCGTCTGTTTTACTATATAAGTTTCGAAGATCAGGCTCCGGTTCCGGTTTAAATGGGCGATTCCGGTTGCTGGTTCAGGTAAATTTCGGTTCCGGTTATTCCCTGCTATATAGATGTATTTGGCCATATTTTGTAACATAATTCATTTTTATTCATGGCTCATTTTCTTTCTAAATTACATATTCAACACTCAGAATTCATCGCCTTGTTAGATGAAACAAGCTACTAGGTCTAATTTTTGTCGAAACTGTGATAATATACAATTTTCAAATATTCGTACTTTTGATCATTGGATGAAGGAATAAAGGCCCTTATGATTTGTTTTAGTGTGCTGGAAATGGACGCAACGCTGCACTTATGATTTGTTTTAGTGTGCTGGAAATGGACGCAAGGCTGCACTTAATGTGATTGCTGGTGTATTATTGTATTTCTGTTTTATAACGACTCCCAGGAAACACACTTTGGAACATCAACATAGCCATTAAGAAGAGACTAGCCTACCTCAATTCGTTTCCCTCACCATACGAGTTACTACAGTACCCGCCAAAAATGATTGGCGCTTGCTCGAGACTTGCTCACAACTCGCTCGAAATAATTATTTTATAAAAATAGAATTTCTTATTAATCTATAGTGTCCAAATCTCGAGCGAACCGCTCGCTCAAAATTAGACAGTCATTTTTGCTGCGTACTGTAGTTATAGTTATTAATAAATGTGAAAAATTTTGTTTACATTGATATCTTCTTCTGCAGCATCTAGGTATTGACGAATCATTTCATCTTGCATTGCGCGCCACTCTAATCTTGGGTCCTGTTTTTGTGTTGTACCTGCAATCAAATCTAACTACATAATGCTATAAAAATATAAAAAAATCAAAACAGCGAAATGAGCTACTATACCTTTTCTATGATATCACAAACAGCACAGTAACTCAAAACTCGGGAAAACATTAATCAGGATCTTGACACACTTCAAAACGTTTTATATTACAAATATTGTAAAAATGTTATAATTTTATGTTTTATGTTATGTTATATTATTATACCATACGTTATATTACATTTTTACGAGCGATTATTGTCAAATAAACTAAAGGAACTAACTATATCCAAGATAGCGTATACTGCGGAAAGATAAATCTGTGAAAAGTACAAAATTTCGAAATTTCAAAGTAACAAAAATGTATAAAATACGATATCCTAATAACCGACCTGCAACTGAACTCAGTGATTCACTAGGATCGTTCGGTTTAGCGCAGTGAAAAATGTTGGGTAACCAATACAAAGCATAACTAATATTTAGATACATTGCTAATAAACTCGATTACTGCATAATCACTCACAGTTGCACCTTATATGGAAATTGGACCATTAAGTGGAAAGATACAGACGGTTATCTTGGCCTGGAATATGTTATGTGCAGCGAGCGAAGCGAGAATATTTTTATTTATATGCACACTAAGAAATTTTGCCATGTCCGTCCATCCTTCCGGCTAGTTTTTAGAAATATCTCGGGAACAAATGAAGATATTCCTATGCGGTCTTTTGCATATGAGAGTGACAGCTTATAGTGCTATCGTCGCTTCATATATGCTCCATCTGTGCAAAGCACCCACGGGGAATGTAGACCTTAAGTAGGGTACCCCATAATTTTTGCGATATCTCAAAACACAAGCCTCATATAAAGAAACGTAGCTGCATATCTTTTATGGTCGACTGGATAAGTTTTATTACTTTGTTGACAACATTTTTTGTCAGACTTGCAGATAAGGACACAGCGGCACAAAACGGGGTCCCAAATGACCCATTTTACCCTTTATATATATATATATGGTATTTTGGGTCTTTTCTTTTAGCCCCCCAGCCCGAATTTGATCAATTTTGAAGATACAGAGCTGATTTTGGTATCAATAGATTCAGCTCGATAAGGCGGTTCAGAAAATTCCCATTCTACCAACATCCCTGAAAAATTTTATTTTCGATTTTTTGAGGTCCCAATGGTCCCCCCTTGGGAACCCAAAAATTTTTTTCTTTGGAATATGGTTATGTTGGGTACCATTCGAATCGGTAAAGCGGAAATAAAATGCAGGCCATGCCTTTCTATATATACTAAGCCTAAGCCTAAGTCGGGGGGCTGCCGCCCCCAAACCCCCCGCTCTAAGCTGTTCTTTTTTCTAACGATACAACGTACCGCCCCTCAGGGTTACTTGGCTCCCTCATAACTTTCTAACGGTGGCGTATATTTCAATAAAATACACTCCAGTAGATTTCTCTCATCAAGCCGATTCGAATGGTACCCAACATGACCATATCCTGAAGAAAAAAATTTTTGGCTTCCCGAGGGGGGACCATTGGGACCTCAAAAAATCGAAAAAAATTTTCAGGGATGTTGGTAAAATGGGCATTTTCTGAACCACCTTATTGAGCTGAATCTATTGATACCAAAATCAGCTCTGTATCTTCAAAATTGACCAAATTCGGGCTGGGGGGCTAAAAGAAAAGACTCAGTATTTTTATCATAATCGTTAATAATTAAAATTATATATGGTCACTACAAACGTTTTCGATGTCACTAAAAACAATGGAATAATTCATTTGAAAGTATCTGTGACCTGTGTGCCTTTTTTGAGTGGTATTGTGTCCTCTGAGACCCCAACCCATAATGCATGAGTAAACTTAATGTGCACCCCCTACCATACCCTTTTGTCATTAGCGACTGACGACCGTGCTCTTGTTCAGCGTACCAGTCATCCGCCAAAATATAAGAGAACATAAAATTGGAGTTTCGGGCAAAGCATCGGTGACCATCTGACAGTTCAACTGGAAAGTTTTTGTTTTATTATCGGACGAAAATTCCCACGTTTAGTGTTTTAAAACCTGTACATCACATGCAATGTTCGCGAAGAACACGTATTATCATTAATAAAGCATGTGTTAGCGTAACGAAAAAAAATCCGGAATGGTAGCTGCCACTTGTGCGTTGTGAAACTAATTTCTGGTCCAACAGCAAATAATGGCATTGTGTTAGCGAACAGAAATTACCCATTTTTGCAATTGCGTTAGCGAACGGAAATTTTTGAATTTGGAATTAACCACTGCAATGAATGTTTTGTTATCTAACAGCGTTTCGTACATAGTGTCAAAAGAGGACGGCAAAGGGAGCAACTTAAGTTTACTGATGCATAAGAACCATGCATGATTTGTTACTTTAAATATAATGTTATATTTTGTTACATCTGTTATTACAAAGGTTTTCGTTGATGCTGAAACCGATGGAGCGATCCATATGAAAGTATTCTGAGACCGATTTACCCTTTTTGGAATGGTACTGTATCCTCATGGACCCCCAAGAACTATGCATTAATTCGTGGTTTTTAATATAATGCCATTTAATTGCATCTGCTATATCATTCTGCATCATATATATTTCGTTACTCACTAATTTACGTATGAATACATCATACGTGCTGACGCTCCGTAGTGTCAGCGAGGTAGCAGGGTTCGACGATGGGGTAGGGTATCTCAGGAAGTAGAAGCCATTGGAGGAGGTCCACCTTGAAAAAGTTGACGACCACCCATCCCCGGCCGAGGACCTCCTTTATATTTTTCAATTTTACACCATTTTTATAAAAATATTCCTTGCGCGGGGGTTTAGGGTGGTAACTTTAAGGGGAGGCGGACCAGGACATCAGAAGTGGGGTCCGAGCCCTCCAGGGGCAGCCACCGAACCCTTACTTCGGCATATATAGTTATTTATACATTATATTAGTTCTCAACTAACCGGTCAAGTGGTTTATGAAATAGACACCGTGTTCATTGTCATGTGCTTGCTCCCAGCCATACGGCAATTCGGCGCCAATACAGTCAGCGAACGATTCTGGTTTTATTTTTCTGAAAAAAACCGTAAGACTATTACCTAGAACACAAATACAACCAAAGTTAAAATATAGTGCCCGTTAGATTGGATATATATATACTACATTTAATATATAACATATACTATTAGCAATCCATATGCAATATATTTATAATATATAGACAATATATACACTGAATTTTGTACATCAGTCTTGACCCAAATTTTATGAGGAGATTTTGATTATTTTCCAAAAAAATCATATTTCCTAAATATATAACAAGCAAATAGGTTTCAAACAATCTGCGTAAATAGTGGAGTTTCTAATCGCAGATGTAGAGCGCTGAGGGCAGAATTGCACCATACATTGGAATATTGTGAGCAGCAGTTGTGTGTACTAAATTATTATGAAAACGGGATTACGGCGCATACTTAATCCAAAGCCATAAAACTTCTGTTCTGCAAAAAGTTAGGCCACATGTATCAGAAGCGCGGCAGCACCTCTTACAACTCTGTCTCCCACGTCAGAAACCATCGATGGCCACAAATCAGAAATCGAGCTTCTCAAGTCAGGAACAATGGATCCCCTCAAGAAAGAAATCATTGATCTCTCAAATCAGAAACGATCTCCTCAAGTTAGAAACTATCGATATCGTTAAGTCATAAACCAACCATCTTCTCAAGTTAGAAACAATGGATCTCATCAAGTCAGAAACGATCGATCTCAAGTCATAAACAAGCGATACCCTCTAGCCAGAAACGATTGAATTTCTCAAGTCATAAACCATCGATCAGCTGAAGTCAAAAACGATCGATCTGGTCAAGACAGAAACGATCGAAACTCACGTCAGAAACGATCGCTTCCCTCAAATTACAAGCAATCGATTACCTCAAGAAAGAAACGGTGGATATTCTTAAGTCACAAACGATCGTTCTTCTCAATCCAGAAAACATCGATCTCCTCGAATTGGAAATGATCGATATCGTAAAGTCAGAAACGATCGACTTTTTAAAGTCAAAAACCATTGATCTGCTCAGGTCAGAAACCATCGATATCGTCTACTCAGAAACGATTAATCTCCCCAAGTCACAAACCATCCATCTCCTCAAATCAGAAACAGTCCATCCCCTTGATTCTGAAACGCTCGATACTCGAGTTAGGATCGAAATCTCGATTCGATTCAGAAACGATCGATACTCATGCCAGAAACGATCGCTTCATATCAGAAACGATTGATCCCTCAAGTCGGAAACCATCGATCTTCCAAGTCGGAAAACGTCGATCTCCTCAAGTCAGAAATGATCAATATCGTCAAGTCAGAAAATATCGATCTTTCAAATCAGAAATGATTAATCTTCTCCAGTCACAAAAATCAACGATCTCCTCAAGACAGAAATGATCGATATCGTCAAGCCAGAAACGATCGATCCCGTCGACTCAGAAACGATCGATACCGTCAAATAAGAAAAAATCGATCCCCGCAATTCAGAAACGATCGATAGTCCAGAAACGATCGCTTCCTTCAACTCAGAAACGATCGATCCGCTCGGGTAAGAATAACTCTATGTATATCTTTACGATTTTCCAAACTTTCAAATATACATTATGAGAGTTAATGGTACTTCTTACCTAGGGTAAAACTATTGTAATGTTTGCTGTTAATCAGACATTTAAAAATACTCATTGATTTATCCAATGTTAAATACATAGATTAGAATGATGATTGGAATTTTGTAAGTGACGCATTTTTCACGACAGAGCGCTCCTGACAATTTCTCTATACTACAATGATATATATACACAAAATGGAAACACTTTAGCGGCTTTTAACTAAACACATCCGTTTTGTGCGAGGATTACCATTGGTATTTTAGGTGGATCACTGTTTATCCGTGGGTCATCGGTGAGTCTGTACCGACACTGAGTAATATAATCGTTTGCACATCAAATCGCAAAACACGCTCACATTTTCAGCTTAAAATCTGAGCCACCGCTAGTAGTTAATAATATGTGGCAAATCGGGATGCTTCAAAATAGCGTACGACCCACGAGCATATTCCACCTAATACTTAACAGTCGAACATTGCCATATGTATAAAATATGTGGCAAATCGGGATGCTACAAAATGGCGTACAACCCACGACCATATTTCACAGAATACCTAACAGTGGAATACTCTCATATATATGTATAAAATATGTGGCAAATCGGGATGCTTCAAAATGGCGTACGACCTACGACCATATTCTACCGAATACCTAACAGTAGAACATTGCCATATGTATAAATATGTGGCAAATCAGGATGCTTCAAAATGCGTAAGACCCACAACCATATTTCACCGAATACCTAACAGTGGAATATTGCCATATGTATAAAATATTTTTTGTTTATATAATATTATTGCATTTATATACATGTATCTATTTCTGACCTCTGCAAACTGGTGGGATCCTGGTGTTTTTCGGCTCCCCTGGCAAATCTATATTTGTATAAGTGTTAAACTAGTATTTCACAAGTTAGATTCCAGTTGGGATTTTTTAAAGTCCCTTTGGAAGAAGGTCCAAAATCAAATTATGTTGTTTGCAACTATTACCGAATACCGAGTAGGTTAATATTAGGCCGAGTACCATATACCGAATATTTGTCCAAACGCTACTTCAAAATATAAATGCACTTTTTGTTACAACTTACAGGAATTTTGAAATTTTTCAATATCTGTTCAGCAGGGAACAACAAGGAACCGTTCATTTAAACCGGATCTGGAACCGGGTCTTCGAAACTTATATATTGTAAAACAGATGGAGGAAGAAATGAAGGTATAGTGGATTTAAAAAGTATTGAAAATAACTTTTACGTTAAACTTAATGTATTGCGATGGCATTATTGTCTTTCTGAAACTTTAAAGATACTGAGGAACCTAATAATGTTTATTTATCGATCAATATGTCGGATTTTTTGAAGACCCAGAGCAAAAAATGCCTTCCACTATTATACACCCTTGTCCATATTGCGTAAAACTGAATGTGCTTACAAAGCATGTGTAGAATAAACACTTTCGCCCTGTCTCCTGTCGCCTCCCTTTACTATACATAAGTTTGTTACATGTTGTTTTGTAAGAAACTTAAAATTATTGGTTTGTATGGTTCTATAAGAAAATAATAGAAGGTAATTTTCTAATCAGTGGTCAGAGACACTGCTTAGGCAAGCGTTTGGCAATCAGTGCACATCAGTTATATAAATGACAATGATGAGAAATTTCTAATCAGAATGCTATAAATGAGACAAACTGCGATACTGCTCGCATAGTTTCAATAAATACAGTTCACTGCTAAGAATGCAGTTTCTAGCTGCGTTACAGATAACGTAACTTTATACTTTCAATGTAGACTGATTTACAAAGTTTACACGCGCACTGGTTGGTGCGTGACTTAATTTATGTTAACCAAGCATACAACTAAGTATCTTACGTAATCCTGGCCTGTCCACGTTTTAAGGGGGATGGGGTGGGGGACCCCCAACTTTCCAAATCCCCCATGTTCGTGAGATTTTTCCCATGTTCTTCCCCCACTCAGCCGAAACCCCCGTGTTCAACTAATTTCACATAATTTTTATGTCTGAAAATTTAGGTTTTTTGTTTGCAAATTGTTTTTTAAACATTAATTATTATATACTATTTATAATGCTAAAATATCGTTTTTAGCTTGAAAATACATTCACGGTAGTAAAAATGCATAAAATATGGAAATTTTTAGTATTTTTAAACAAAATTTATCCCCCACGTTTAATCTTCCCCTGAGAATGAACATGGGAGCACCCCGAAGTTTCTCTCCCCACTTTCCGGAGGGTTGTGGACAGGCCAATAATCCATACTCTGTTACCGAGTTGGACTGGTTTAATTCTAACATACCCCTCAGACGTCTGAATGTGTAAAATGGCTGCTACGAGCATCAACCTGGCTTAGTTTTGTTAACAAACTACTGCAAGTGACGATATAAAATTTCTTCTGAAATTATGTGCCCTATTTACGTTTCACTCGGCAAATTGCTGAGTTAATCTTGTCTTTTGCTTGGTTGTATTGGAACTTGATCATTGTAGATATATATGTTACATATGTTTGGACCACAGATGAAGCAAAAATGTGGAAAAATTTCAAACAAAATTTTTAAACCGGAATTCCGGTTCCGGTATGGATTTTGCCCTTTTCCGGAACCGCAACCGGAACACAATTTTCGCCGGAACCGGAATTCCGGTTACTCCCTGATGTTCAGATAGTTTCATTCTTTAAAAGTTTTAGTGGCGTTCGTGCGTTCAAATTATCGTGATTAAATAAAAATGCATTTTAGAGTTTCTTCAAATTCTGAACCAAAATTTGAGAAGTTGAACTATTGATGTGCAAAAATATGCGGATACGATTCAGGCAGGTAGGATATACGGATATCCTGATACTGCACCCGACGACCATTTGCAAAATTTTATCGGTAGAGAAGCCACAAACCCTTGGTTTAAGGATAACGAGAAGACAATATCTACAGATATGAGATTTTGTCTTTGGATCAAAATGTAGCTTTTGAAGGTCAATTTTAACGTATGTATTTTTTACGTAGTCCAACACGACACCTTGAACACGGCATTGACTTCATTTCACTGTTTGGATTACATACTGGTAAGTTGGAAAGCCAGCATGCTCTAGTTTACAAAACGGCGTAGATTTATGTTCATTTCTCTCCTTTCATACTTAAAGGAATCTACGGTACTACTTGTTGCAAGCAGTCAAAATTACACATAGACTTAGACTCATTATTTATCCGATCTTTTATTTTTTGAGAATTTTTAATAAGAGCCGAGTTATAACCGAAAACACCAATTCCCAAAACCCAAATTTCGCCTAAGCTTACAACAGTTTTTGCTTCTCTTTACTTTTCAGTTAATTTTTGGAATTATCCATATTTCTGAACTGGATGTTTGGAGTTGCAGTTGGTAACATAGATTAGTGGATTAAATAAGAAAAGGCATAGAATTCACTCTCCTTATACCTATAGACTTACTATGCTACCGGTGTCTACACCTGCAATATTTAAAGTGGACGTTGACCAGGATCTTTTTAGTATTTGCATACGAAACTTTACCGCACTATTCAGGTTCTGAAACGAGTCTATACGGCTCGGGAACGAACGTTCATTAAAAGGCTGATTGCAAAACATGCTTACTAACGTTCGCAGAACTCTTACAGGCATGTTATACCTGAGACAGAATAAGAAAATGAATATTTATATACTGAAAGGGTGGAGAGTATGTCTTCACCTCTTACATCTGCCTATAGTTTTCTGCCATATTTTAAGAACGAATTTACGTCAATCTGTTTGAGTAACATTGCAACAGTTTTGGCATTTTAGGATTATACTAACGGTTTAGCGTAATCCAAGCATTTATGTTTTGGAAAATAAATGTTTGGCTTGAAGAATTTCCCGAACTACATACTAAACTGTGTAGAAGGGAGTAATGCACATACGTATGTATATGTATATATATACAATATATGCATTAGTGATGCAAATTTTTCGATCCGAATGGGTCCATGGTCCGGACCAAGTATATCAAGATCTCTTTTCAACTAACAAACACGAAAATTTTTGTCCAACAATGTACTACCAAATTTGATTTGGCTCATTTTCACAGGAAATTTTGACTCACATCATTATCAGATAAATGTTATCGTAATATATGTTAAGAAATTTCAAAAAACTCTGAGTAACAATTTTAATTTAAGAAAAAATTCCCTGAATATACAGTTCTGGTCAGAGCAATTACAACACTAGGACTGCCAAATTTTTAACTCCGTCGGAGCGATGCGCGGACATAACTAACCTGCACAATACGCTATCCGTAACTGTACATGTTGTTATCATTAGATACGTCGAAAAACAAACAATATATACATCAAAAAGTACTTCTATAACTTTCTGGGACTTACCTCTTGCATAAATTTAGACGTATATACACTTTACGCCTAATATCAATATTTAATTTTGCCAAGAATTTCACATAGTACAGTTATTAGTGACGCATTACGATGACTACGACTTTACACGTCAAACAATAAAAAAATAAAAATTTATTAAAACGTGGCCAATTGAGAAACCAAGTGACAACTATGGAAATATTGCCAAATTTAAACTAAAAACTATCAATCCAATATATAATTATTTATTTAAATATTTATTTTTTGACGAAATGCAAGGCTACTTCAGGTACAAAATATGGTTCGTTAATAATTAAAAAAGACAGCTATATCTGAATTGTGTAGGTGTCACAATTTATGCACACTAGAGACTGCAGTGGGATGGAGCCCAGGTCGGGTCGGGTCTGTTCATAGACCCTATCCGGGTCGCCAGATCAAATTCGGGTTTAGGTATGATCCATCAGCGCCGTCGCATTTCATGTTCTATCTTTTTTGCAAAACATAATTTTGCACAATTCCAACGTAGGATTTGCTTACATGGGTAATACATGTACTACAAATAGAAGTACAGCGCAAAAGATACTGGTACGCGAACATATTTTTGAACGTCTTTTAAAGATTTCTTTCGGAAATTTTGTGCTGCACGAATTACATATCTTGAAAGACTCGAAAAGGGCAGCGACGGGTATGAAAATTTGGACCCCATGCGGTCTCTGATACATACCATATGTGCTCATACGGGCGATTATCCACCGAGGATTGGATTGCCATTGTTGCGACGCCGAGCCCCCCACTGTGAGGTAGCCCGATCCCACTCACCCCGAAGGCACGCGGAAAATTTTGTCAAAAATAGCCAACAATAAGTGCAAAATGGCAACAAATTGAGGGGAAATTGGAAAAAATTGTGGGAAAAATTGGCAAAAATTAAGAAAAATATCCAGACACAAAAAATTCCTAAAATTTATACACCCTGATGGCCACCCAACCACAGCCGTCCGGCTGCTGAAGGCTCCCACGCCCGCCATTCCCCTGGGACTTCAGACCATATGCATGTATGATACATACCATACATACGTAACGTTGGTATATATTCCGGTCCGGACAAAAACAGTGCTCCGGTTGTAACTGGGGTAAACTAAAAACTATACCGGAAAACAAATACGTAAGGGTTTAAAAATATATGCGTACAACTCTAACTGATCCAGAAGAAGCGGCTCTTCTGATTCAGCCCCATCTCGACGAGCTGATTCGGAAAATATACATTTTGGTCAGTTTAGCACAAAAATTTTCGGATTTCTTTGGGTTTCCAATGTTCCCCGGCTTGGTACACAAAATTCTCGAAAAAAAATGCTCAACAATTCATAGTTTTATATATAGTTCTAATTGCGTTGATGAGCTGAGTCGAATAGTGGTAAAATCACGCAAACGATTCATGTTTTAACGACTTCGGCTTAGGATTTTACATAAATACAATAACTCATTAAATAGTGAACCGATTTAACTTATTTTAAACTCACTCGCCAATGCGGTTCGACGAATGACATACAAACTTACACATTTATAGAGATTTATTTTGTGTACCATTGGGAACCCAAAACAATCAAAACAATGCCCTAAACTGGCGGAAATAGATATTTTATATACCAAGTGGTGAGCTGGGTCAAATGGTACCAAAACTATATCCATGTTTTTCAAAACTAACCAATTTCGGTCTGGAGGGCCACAGGAAAAGACCCCGCCAAAGTTAGGGCACACTCAGTGTACGTACTTATACTAAATTTCAGTATTAATGACAAGGCTGAATTGAACGGCAATAAACGATGTTGTAATTTTGGTCCTTTTGCAAACGAGTAGCATTTCACTACGACCGCCACAGAATAAGACTAAGCTTCAACTGATTCATATGCCAAAATAGGGGTGCCGTATGCAGTCCAAGGGGGTAGGTGAAATTCGGCGATCGTTTATCTCCAAAATGTGGGCGCGGGGGGGGGAGGAGCACCCCATGGAGCATAATAAAAATTTGTCCAAAAGCTAAACAATAACGGTCGGTTATCGTTTACTACTCTGCATTCGTTCGTGCGGTTCCAACCCAGCTATATCAGAGTCCCTTTAGCCTGGACACAATCCTAAAACGTTGCGTGTGTAATAGAAGATCCAAAAGGTTCGACCCTGGTCTCGAAGAAACCTCTTCACGGCATGAAAGATGATTGGGGTCCAGAGACTATGGAGGCTATACCTGAAAAGATAGCGGGACCATCGCTGATTTCTCCCCGCTTCAGGAAGGTCGAAACAAACGTACACTTGTTGGTGTGTATATATGTAATGTTTTCATATATCATGCCCAAATTGTATAATTATTTTATATTTCTTATTTATATACTCATATATATAGCTGGCTGTTAATCTCTAGCTGCTGTTAATTGCCCAGTAAACGCCAAAAAGCAATGGTCGTATCCCAGTCATATTATTGGTAAAGGGTGAATCTCGATACGCCTTTTACTCTATATACAAACGTGTTAACACGTTGATTTGAGTAAAGATTTGATCGCGTTAAACGTGAACTGGAACGCAATCTACATTCCTTCATCATTGACAGCTACGAGTATAAAATGTTCCAAGTAATTGGCGCTTTCGAACACTATAGAAATCAAGGAACTGCACTCCCTGAAAGCGTTGTGTCTGCTATTGATGTGGTCAAAGTCTTAGAAAAAGTTATAACACAGTAGCCGATTCAAACGAGAACGCCGGCGTCCAACGCACCATCTACAGCAGCAATGTCGACAGCCAATGCGCCAACAGCAGCAGCGGCGACAGTCAACGTGCCAACAGCAGCAGCGGCGACGGTCAACGCGCCAACAGCAGCAGCGGCGACGGTCAACGCGCCAACAGCAGCAGCGGCGAAGGTCAACGCGCCAACAGGAGCAGCGGCGACGGTCAACGCGCCAACAGGAGCAGCAGCGACGGTCAACGCGCCAACAGCAGCAGCGGCGACGCTCAACGCGCCAACAGCAGCAGCGGCGACGCTCAACGCGCCAACAGCAGCAGCGGCGACGCTCAACGCGCCAACAGCAGCAGCAGCGACGGTCGACGCGCCAACAGCAGCAGCAGCGACGGTCGACGCGCCAACAGCAGCAGCAGCGACGGTCAACGCGCCAACAGCAGCAGCGGCGACGCTCAACGCGCCGACAGCAGCAGCGGCGACGCTCAACGCGCCGACAGCAGCAGCGGCGACGCTCAACGCGCCAACAGCAGCAGCGGCGACGCTCAACGCGCCAACAGCAGCAGCGGCGACGGTCAACGCGCCAACAGCAGCAGCGGCGACGGTCAACGCGCCAACAGCAGCAGCGGCGACGCTCAACGCGCCAACAGCAGCAGCGGCGACGCTCAACGCGCCAACAGCAGGAGCAGCGACACTCGACGCGCCAACAGCAGCAGCGGCGACGCTCAACGCGCCAACAGCAGCAGCAGCGACGGTCAACGCGCCAACAGCAGCAGCGGCGACGGTCAACGCGCCAACAGCAGCAGCGGCGACGGTCAACGCGCCAACAGCAGCAGCAGCGACGGGCAACGCGCCAACAGCAGCAGCAGCGACGGTCAACGCGCCAACAGCAGCAGCAGCGACGGTCAACGCGCCAACAGCAGCAGCGGCGAAGGTCAACGCGCCAACAGCAGCAGCGGCGACGTTCAACGCGCCAACAGCAGCAGCGGCGACGTTCAACGCGCCAACAGCAGCAGCGGCGACGTTCAACGCGCCAACAGCAGCAGCGGTGACGCTCAACGCGCCAACAGCAGCAGCGGCGACGCTCAACGCGCCAACAGCAGCAGCAGCGACGCTCAACGCGCCAACAGCAGCAGCGGCGACGCTCAACGCGCCAACAGCAGCAGCGGCGACGCTCAACGCGCCAACAGCAGCAGCGGCGACGCTCAACGCGCCAACAGCAGCAGCAGCGACGGTCAACGCGCCAACAGCAGGAGCAGCGACGGTCAACGCGCCAACAGCAGCAGCGGCGGCGACGGTCAACGCGCCCACAGCAGCAGCGGCGACGCTCAACGCGCCAAAAGCAGCAGCGGCGACGGTCAACGCGCCAACAGCAGCAGCGGCGACGCTCAACGCGCCAACAGCAGCAGCGGCGACGCTCAACGCGCCAACAGCAGCAGCAGCGATGGTCAACGCGCCAACAGCAGCAGCAGCGACGGTCAACGCGCCAACAGCAGCAGCAGCGACGGTCAACGCGCCAACAGCAGCAGCGACGGACAACGCGCCAACAGCAGCAGCGACGGTCAACGCGCCAACAGCAGCAGCGGCGACGGTCAACGCGCCAACAGCAGCAGCGACGTTCAACGCGCCAACAGCAGCAGCGGCGACGCTCAACCCGCCAACAGCAGTAGCGGCGACGCTCAACCCGCCAACAGCAGTAGCGGCGACGCTCAACGCGCCAACAGCAGCAGCAGGGACAGTCAACGCGCCAACAGCAGCAGCAGCGACGGTCAAAGCGCCAACAGCAACAGCAGCGACGGTCAACGTGCCAACAGCAGCAGCGGCGACGGTCAACGACGCCAACAGCAGCAGCGGCGACGGTCAACGCGCCAACAGCAGCGAGTTTGATAAAACATTTGCCAGCAACAGTGGTAAAGTAAAAAATGAGCGCCGCCGTGGTATTGCTCCGGCGAAGATTCTAATTGTGCGAGAACAAAAAGCTGCACTTAAACGCCAGGCTTCGCACCGAGTATCAGAATCAGAATTGTCTGCTGGAACTACCGCAAGAAGTCAATGAAATATCGCTCTATTCTGATTCATGCGCCGGTCAAACCGGAATCAATTTGTCGTTGCAGCACTGGTTTAAGCTGCCCGTCATCAAGATGGGCCCGATACTATTCTCCATGTCTTTCTGGAATCGGGTCATACTCAAATGAGCTGTGACACGATGCACAGCTGCATAGAAACGGCAGCAAAGGGTCTATCCGTGTACATTCCAAATGATTGGTTGAACATTTTGAAGTTGTCACGCCCAAAGCAGCCATTTAAATCAGTTCGGCAGATGAAACACCAAGACTTTAAAGACATCAAGTTGCTAGTATCACGGCTTTTTAATTCCAAACAACCATCGATTCCTTTCAGTAAGATAAAACGCCTTAAATTTGAAAAGGTTCGACCTGACGTTGTGGCATATTCTACAGATTATACGTCTGAGTTAATTGATTATGAACTGCCGGCAGCTATTCGAACCCGAGACTCGACAGACAGCCAATTGCAGTCAGTGTATACGACACAGTTTGCCATTAGCTGCGCAAAGAAGCGAGATCTACTACAACTGTGCAGCTCCGTCATTATTCCTCCCGAGTATCACAGCTTTTACGGACAATTTAACACCACCAGTTCAGACAGATATTCGAGCAATGCTGAGGAGTACAACGATTGTGATGAATCAGAATCAGACTCAGGTGAATCTGGAGGGTCGGAGACGAATGTTGCAGAAAGCTTATGACTAGTAGGTAAAATTAAATGTTTGATTATAACCTGGTTTGTTTACGTTTATGAAGGTTTCTGATGTAAAGCGTACCTCTAGGTCATGGCCTAATAATTTATGTGATCTGAGTAAAGGACGTATGTCCGACCGTCACTATTAAATGTCACGTGACAAAGTACGGGATGGGTTTTTATTAGCGTTGCAGTTATCCCTTGAACAATATTCCGTACATCATTTTGATGAATAATGCACCTTATTAGATAGGTCACCAACACAACAGAATGGCTATCGTTTGACCACAAAAACTTTATACTGCTTTTTCTCAAAACTAAGGAAATGGAGATACGTCCTTTACTCAGATCACCGACGAATGACTTGTTTAAAATGTAGAATTACATAATACACAGAGTCTAGTTAATAAACTTTGTGGATGTTGAAGCTCGTCTGAACACCAAACTTTTCTATATCATTATTGTGAAACCTCGTTTAATATCTAACACTATTCCAGATCCACTGACTAACTGCGCTATGTTATAAATCGCAAGAACAGTTTATGCACGCGATATTCATCCATAACAGTGTTAAATATACTCTTGTAACTACGATATGCTGTGATTTTAGCTCGTTAGAAATTATTTTGCATATATTTGCGCCATCTCAGCACAGGATAGCATACATTTACAGATCAGCTAGCTCAGACAATTATAGCCATATAATATGCCTAACTTCATATCGGAGGAATATAAGTACGGTAAACTACCCATTTATTGCAGCAGGTGACTTTAATTTACCCGATATAAACTGCGACAACTATACATAAGCTCATAGCTTTAACAACTTTTGTTTCATGGAATGAATCCAAGAGTTCGGTTTGTTTCTACTGGTTTCTTTCGCAACTAGCACAAATTATTTTATGGATCTTTGGCTAACAACATCCTCCAGTTTAATAATAATAATAATAAGTTCCCACCAACCAGCCCGGCAAGTAAGACAAGGCATTTATAAAATAGTATAAGGCAACTAAGTATAAAGATCGAAAAATATAAACTATATTGAAGCCAAACAGATAAATGTTTACAGAACTAAATATAAAACATATAACAGAGCAGGCAACAGTTATTAAAACTCAACAATATAATGTATTCTTTCACGAATGCCGGGAGGGGGGAGGAATGTAAAGGGGCAGAAACAGCCACTTATATACACCCATCATTCATATATATATATATATCAACACCTATCGAGAAAAACAAACAAAGCTAGTCACCTAGAAAATTTCAACCAATGTCCCAGGTTAAGTTTATCCAGTCGTTTTTTGAAGTTTGTGCAAGTCGAAGCAGTGACTACAGGTAACCCACATACAGTTTCAGGCAGCCAATTCCAGACACGCACAACTCTTCTAGCAAAACAGTATTTACCCACATCCGATCTACTACTGCAAACGAACAATTTTAACGAGTGCCCTCTAGTTCTAGCATCACGATTTAAAGCGAAAAAATCACTAAATTTTATGTCTACTTCATTATGCACTATTTTATAGCACATAGTCAAATCGTTGATCAATCGTCGATGTTCTAATGGTTTCAAATCTAACATAGAAAGACGCTCAACATGTGTTAAATTTGGCATATTCATCCTACTGAAAACTCGCCGCGTAAAGTATCGCTGAACCTTTTCAATTTTATCAATATCACCTTGCAAATGGGGAGACCAAACCGGGGAACAGTATTCCATAATGGGCAAAACAAAACTTCTATATGCCACAACGATCGATTCATTACTGCTCCGTGGAAAAGATCTGAACAATAGATTGATGATAATACGATTGATAAGCTTTTTTACATACAGCATTCATGTGCGAAAAAGATTTAAATCTTTTATTGAACATAACTCCAAGATCACAAGCTTCTTCTCTCGAACAGAATTCTATACCATCTATGAAATAAGATCTATGTTCAGTGTTAACCGAACCGAACCTCATATTTTGACATTTATTAATAGCAATTGGAAGTTGCCATACAGACGACCAATGTGCTACAGCATTTAAATCTTCCTGAAGAAACAACATATCTGTGTCTTTTTTTATCTCGCGATACAACTTGGCATCATCTGCAAACAACTTAATCTTAGACCGCTGAACGACTGTACATATATCGTTAATATAGATTAAAAATAACAAAGGTCCTAATACCGATCCCTGCGGAACACCAGACAAAACACGACACATATAAGAAAAATGTGTACCAACCTTAACACACTGATGCCTGTTAGTCAAAAAAATTTTAAACCAACTAAATAACGCACCACAAACTCCAAAACGAGCCAGTTTCTGTAGAAGTTTTCGGTGCGACACTTTATCAAAAGCTTTACTAAAATCTATGTAAACAACATCAGTAGCCAGTTTAGTATCAATTGACTTAGCTATGTCGTTATTTAAGTCCAACAGTTGAGTACATGTTGACCTCCTTTCTAAAAAGCCATGTTGAACATTAGAAAGCAATGAATTTCTCACTAAAAAATTCATAAGCTGCTTATAAATAATTTTCTCAAGCACTCTGCAGACAGAGCTTGTTAGTGAAATAGGCCTGTAATTAATTGGTAATGTCGGATCACTCTTCTTGAATATAGGCACTACATGTGCCAGTCTCCAATCTCTCGGAAGTTCTCCAGTAGCTAATGACCGTCTGAAAATAATATATAAAGGATATGCTAGTTCTCTATGTAATTTCTTCAAAAATATATTCGGGATACCATCCGGTGTGTGACTTTTCTTTGGATTTAGATTACGCAATGTTGTTGCAACATCATTTATAGATAGATTAATGCCAAATATACAATCACGAACAATCGGTGAAAATTCAGGCACAATATCATCATCAAAAGAAAAAACACTAGAATAATGATCATTTAGAACATTAGCAATTTCAGCTTGATCAGATGTCAAAGCTAAGTTGTTATTTAGCAACGAAGCAATATCAACATGTTGCACTCGTCTTTGACTTCTAACATAACGAAACATCTGGTTTATATCATTCGACTCTAAAATTTTGCTGTCTCGCTGTGTTTGATAATTCAAAATTAATCTATTTACTTTAATTGACTGAATTTTATATGATTTACAACAGCAACAAAATTTTTTTCCAACGTACTATCGTCAAATCACCACTTGAGTTGACTTCCACACTGAGTGGGTGCCCCCCAATGAAAATTTCTGGTTACGCCCCTGTGTCATATCGTGAACGTCTGGAATACTAAATCAGAACCACTTGAACTTCACAGGTTAAAACTCGATTTGATTATGGTACATATATAAATGCATACATAATATACTGGTCTTCATACTGATAATTTCTTCACTGTGTCGCATGATAATACTACCCGCGGCAGTCGAAACAATAACTATATACTCAAGCCTAAATTTCATTCTTAGAGTCATTGATATTTGGAACTAACTACCGGACTTCATAGAAAATGAACCACCACTTAAAAGCTGCTTATGCAAACAATATTAAGCAAGTCCTAAAGCACGGCGATCCAAACAGATTTTTACAATTAAATCTAAATCTTTAATCCGCATTAAATATATATTTACTCGGCATAAAATCAATAACCAACGCTAACCGAAGGCCAGGGGGAGCCAAATAGTGCGAGCAGTCATATATGCATTCACATAATGCATATAAATATATATATGCTTAGCATAGGAAATGAAGCCTTGCGCTAACCGAGGGCCAGTGGCCCCGACATAGTGCGAAGCTGGCCGAAAACTCGACCCAAGCTGGCAGAAGGCCAGTGGCCACGGTCTAGCGCGAAGCGATCCGAATGCCTGTCTGGCCATACCGGGTTTGCGAAAGTATGTGTTATTTCTTATATCGCTGTGTATAGAAAGTAAATGCATGTATAAATCGCGGGGCCTCGTAAAGAAGTGATCGGCTTTCCCACTTCCGTGGAAAATTAACTTTGGGAGTTTAACAAAACGATCTCCTGCACCTTCAGCACCTTGCGACGCCCCTAATAAATAATACGTTTACACTACCAAAATGCACAGGTGCATTTCAGGATCGTAACTAAGGAGGGCATAAGAAGACCGAAAAAAAGATGGATGGATCGATTGAACGAAGACATGAAGATTGTTGCTGCAACCGCAAGATGCCCTCAACCGGATCAAATGGAGAGGCCTTTGCAAACAAGCGGACCCGCAATCTAGTGGGACAAACGCTCCAGACAAAGAAGAACCAAGCAGGGCATAACGGAGGAGCCGTGGCCCCGTGCAGCATCTGAGCCACCCACCGAACTATATATAACAGGAAACTAAATTTCACCGTTACGAGTGAACGGTGCGTTAAAGTTGCGCCAAAGCAAACCTCCATGCACAAGTTTCTGGATACGACCGTGGTGCACTTTACACAAATACAAACACTACGTATTAGTAGCGCAGCACACAGAAAGTCTTTGCCACACGTTTTCCTTCTTCTACAACATTCACCGATTAACCAATATGTATTTACACTACAATATTAACTTTTATTTTACACAAATTACTAGTAATATAAAGTGTACGTTGCTATTACTAGTATGTATTTGTATTTATTTTATAAACCCGTCCTATTATTTGTCTGCGTTTTATTAACATTCCATGCATTCCACAACAAACTCTATGCGCCAACAGTAAACATCACACAGCAATAATAATTCAACCGGAGCAAGTATAAATGCTAAACAGAGAGAAAGATGCAGAAAGACGTGAATAGTTTGTTTTCTAGCATTCCTTTGTATTACTTGAAGCAAAATTGTTGATGAACAAACATCATTGGTGAATCGAGCACTGGGACCGCCCCGTCAAAGTACTGACATACCACACAATCGTGAAATATGCTGTATAAAAAGGAAAAATATGTACTTAAATAGTAGACAAAAAAGTTTAGTGAGAAACCGACACCCCCTATCAGAAATATATGTGTCCGCCAATGAAGATTATAATATTTTCGGAGATAGAATGTAAACCAATTTTTTAATGATTGATTGATTGACAGGCTACAATAGCGATCATGATGAAGGTGCATTGAGAGAGTACACAATCAACCGAAGGTAGAAGATTCGGTGGGGCCTTTCAACAAGGGGTCGTAAATTCGGCATCAGCCTTATAATCGGCGGAAACAGATTAAAAATAGCAGGGTCGAAGGTTGCTAATCAATGGCGATCGTAGCAGATCGAATGGCGATCGCTCCGAATTTTATTAAGATCTAATTTTTAGGCCTGGTCCCGGTCAAAATGGGATCTAACGTCGGCCTGGCCCAAAATTATGAAGAACAGCTTCACAGAAGCAAGCACCACGAATTACGACTCAGTAGGCCAAAGCGACTTGTATGCTTGTATAAAAAAGTTTTCTTACCCAATCACAAATGGTCATAGTGAATCACAATGTGTTAATGCAACAATTAGAGGAGACAGTGATCCAGATCCCCACTTTTATAAACGACCCAACTACACCCCAACTTTGTTACACTGGTCTTCCCTCACTTTCTAAAGGTTTCCAAACCTAATTTGTATCTAAAATAATAACTTTTACAGAACAGGGACAGACGGCATACAATAACTCTTATTGATTTTGCAAAAAACATTTGACACAGTTTTCCTTCCAGACTACATTGGTTGCTAAACTTGCTTATTGCGGCATAGGAAATACTTACTACGTTGGTTCAAAGCTTTTTTAACGAATCGGAGTTGTCGACTTAAAATAAAAGAGTAGTTCTTCAAGCCTGGGCTGTATATAACTTCTCGAGTACCACAAAGTAGCGTTTCTGAACTCACCCTTGTTGTATATATTAATAACATTGTATGTAATTTCTGTGACGTCTCGTCTAAAATATTTGCGGTGGCTGTTAAGCTCTATTCTGAGATACGTCGCGATAACTGCTAAGCTGGTCGAGATGCTCCTCACAATGGTTTAAAATGTGTCGAAAAGTGGCCACATGATTGACAATTTAGCATTTCAGCCTAAAAATGCAGTATTTTTAACTGGTCAAGTAACAATAATACCGACCAGCATGAGTATCTCCTGTCTGGTCACGTATTGCCATATGTGTTTGAGTGCAAACATCTCGGTCTCACACTAAGTTGCCATTTGGAAATTTAGTCATCACTGCAAGATAATAGTTGCAAAAGTGTATCATGCTATTAAATTCTATTTCGATGTTTTTTTGCATTGTGACAAAAATGCCCTTTTAACTGAGAATTGTGTATACGTGCGGTGCGACGTATCCTGGAATATTGCTTTTAGATGTGGCAACCATCATTACTCATGGATATCGATATTCTTGAACGTGTTCGCAGATACTGAACGAGTAGTGTTTTCGCGTGACTGGGACTCGAGCCAGTATCTTATCGCGCCCGCTTGAAATATTGCCAACTTGATGCTTTGGAACATAGGCGACTCAAGCTTGACCTACTCATGATATTCGAATGTTTGCATCAGGAATAAAAGTCGGTCGTAATTTTTGTGTTCTCAAGAAGTTCCCAAACAAGATGTCATTTGTTCAAACTAGGGAAGCCCAACTTCAAGACTAACACGCTGAAACACTCTTTTGTATCCCAAATAATTGATGATTGGAATTATCTTCTTGAAATTCTACAAGACCGAGAGCTTGATAAATGCCATCAACGCAAAAATGGTTAGAACTATGCTAGATCTAACAGACTATTTGCGCTGCGACAGAAATCTAGATTAGTGGTAAGCGGTTTTAACTCCCTTACTAATCTTATGTTTACTGCTAAGGTTAGTGTTTATAAATCACGTTCCTTGCGTCTTACCACTTGTATCTTTGTATATATTCATGACTTTTAATATTTAGTGGAGGTCAGTCGTGCTATATAAAAAGGGCAGCCACCTGGGTCTGTCGAGGCCACCCTCCTCATTTGCGCCAGTGGATTCTAGTAAGGCATATTTGGCTAAAAACAGAGAACTGACGCATGGCCATTGGTATACAAATTTACCCAAGGCGCCAAAAATTTATCACAGAGCAGTAACCTAGGATTTTGTTACTTTAGTACAAAAGGGTGCGGAAAAGACATTTGTGCCAATGCAGCAAAACCCGGAGTGCGCAACCATCTACCAGGACTAGCTTCAAAAGACACCTCCCTCAAGCGACGCCAACAACAAAAGCTACAAGACTGTCAAAATATACAGGACAATTTCCAGTAACAAACTCTTCTACGTAACAGTTACACTAAATCTCTATCATCAAACTAAAGAAAATTCTTGCCCAACCATTAACATCAATTTATTTATTGAATCAATTGTTTCGGAACGACGGAACCGCTAGCTCGAATTACTGCATGAACCATCACTCTTGGACTTTTTTGGCAAATATCTTTAATAGCTTCATAAGTTCTGACCTTTTTGCTCTAACATGTAATATCTGTAAATCTGTATCACCAAACTCAAGAAAATGCTTGCCCAACCATTAACAGCAATTTATTTATTGAAGCAATTGTTTCGGAACGACAGAACCGGTTGCTCGAATTACCTGAGTGAACTATCACTCTTGGAATTTTTTACAATTATCTTTAGTAGCTTTACAAGTTCCGGCGTTTAGCTCTAACATGTAGCATCTCTAAATCTGTATCAGCAAACTAAAGAAAATGCTTGCCCAACCATTAACAGCAATTTTTTTTTATTTATTGTTTCGGAACGACGTAACAGGTTGCTCGAATTACCTGAGTGAACCATCACTCTTGGAATTTTTTGGCAATTATCTTTAATAGCTACATAAGTTCCAGCATTTTGTTGTAAACGTGCCTAAAGTCGACACATTATATATTTATACAAATATTTTACTAAACATCAAATCAACACGGTTAGACAGACGATACACGGTAAGCAAATGTAAGCAATTTTGTAGTTTCGTAAAAGTTACCTCAAAATCCATTATATCAAATCAATTATAAGAAAAACACATATGGACGAAACCGATTTATAATATTTCGAACAAGTAAAAATATTTTTTTTGGAATCGGCTATACTTTGATAAAAATGGATTTCTTCGCTTAAAGGTTCGACTTTAATAAAGCTTAAAATATATTTGTTAACAAACATCTTTCACAAGTTTTGTTAAATTTTTTAAAAATGTCGCTTTGGTCAAAATTCTCATATTTTTTCAAAAATTCCCTTTAAAACAAATTCCACTAGCTTCTCGATATATAGAAGACCGCAGCGAAGGGGACATTGAGCCATGGACTTCCCCTCGGTCGAAATTGTGTCAATAGTCTCTCCTCGGCGAATTCGATCCAATATGTTAGGGTGTATAATTTCAGTGATGACCAAGACGCCGTTGGATTGGTCTCTCATTGTTAGGTCCAATTCTGGCTACGCCACTGATATATATACATCGGCGGTGTATTGTAAACTTACTTGTCGCGCGGATCAATCCAAGTCGTCATTCGGCTGCTATGATTGACAAAAAACCGCTTGCCGTCAGAATCCAGCTTCATTTCCCATTCGTCGTTGTTTGAAATAGCTTCAGTCGACGGCACAGGAGCCACCATAGGCTTCGGTTTGCCTGACGTAACTGACATCGCAGTATTCTGTCCACCAAGCGTTGTACACACGGGTGATACTCGTAACTCCTGCTCGTGCTCAGCGGCGTGACGTTGATCGGTAGTGTATGAAGCAGTGGAGTCCGTAACACCATTGCTGGCACCCAAGCCCGTCGTGGTGCACGGTCGGACGTTGCCTGAACCCAAATGGCGACCCGGATTGTAGTATATGAAGTCAGAGGCATTGTTGTCAGTGTTGCCACTACCATCGGCCATTATTGATATCACTGTTTGTATTATTAGCAACAACAAACGCCAACAACGTGCATTCGACAGCATTTCGAGTACGAGAATGATTGCAAGTACTCCTCCGGCGACGCTCGCCGTCTAGTTGCCACCGCTGCATGCATTTTATCTCAAAACATTGCCAGATTAAAAATTACACGTATATATACTACTTGCTTCTAGTATTATTAAACGGTTCCGACTTATTAATTTCGTTTTCCAGCGTGTTCTATAGTAGATATGTAAGATGGTTTTCCTGGACGATTTCCAAAAATAAAACGAACGAACCACAAACGTTTTTACGCTATCGGATGTTCGATCGAACACGAATGTTTTGAAGCAGCCAGCATCAATTATTATTAATAACGCTATAGGTAATGATTTGCTTATTTTTTGTTAAACGCATAATGCATGCCGCTTTTAATTATTATGTCAAGACAAGACTGCATTTGGGAAGAGTATTTCACTTATCGGAGCAGAACTGTAATGTTAACCCGTGTTTGATGTAGAGGTGAGCACAGCCCGGCCAGTTGGAAATCGAGGTCAGGTCGGCAAGGAGATGCAAATTTTCGGCCAAGCACGGCCCGACCCGTTTGTAATAGGGAGTCGGCCCGCCCGGGTCACAATTCTCATCTCTAGTTTGATGACCGAACGTTTTCGGCCTCACTCCACTTATTTATAGGGAGGGGGTCATAATGCACAGACCCTTAGGTTTTGCGGTGGAGATCGGACCCACCCCACCCACAGTTTTAGGAGTGTATGTCAGATACCTCCAATTTTAGAGGGTGGGTCGGTTGAAAAAAATGCGTACGGTTCAACCGACCCCTCAAAACTGTGGGGTCTGTGCATGATGACCCCTCAGAAATAGGGGATCAGGCCGAAAACAACACTGTCATCAAGCACGGGTTAATATTACAGTGCTGGGAAGAAACATACTCTTCCGTAATTCACTTTTGCTATTATGAAAAGGTGTCCCTTTTCATACAATGCTACATACATTATATTAAAAACTGCTATTATCTAATTGACCAACTACTGGTCTGATGACATACCTACGAACTACTCGCCATATATATACATGAGCAAACGCTAATGATTCAAAGATGAATTAAAGCATAAATCAATAGGAGTCCTCGCACCACATTCATGGGCAAATAGTAATGATTAAAGCATAAATCAATATGTATTCTCGCGCCACATTCATGGGCAAATGGTAATGATTAAAGCATAAATCAATAGGAATTACCGAGCCACATTCATGGGCAAATGGTAATGATTAAAGCATAAATCAATAGGAATTACCGCGCCACATTCATGGGCAAATGCTACTGATTAAAACATAAATCAATATTCTGTTTTAGAAGTGCAACCCGACAGTAAAGAAGAGCCTCATATATAGCATTCTGAACTTAATAAAATCTGAATTTGTGTGATCGGTTAGTTTGAACATCTGCAACACACCGAAACCATGTATTGTATACCTCGTTACGCTGACTCGCCGGTTTGTTATCTGTATACATGCGTTTGGTTAGAAAACTAATTTATTGCTGTTGTAAGATGGATAAGAGGATATATTTATCCCTTTTTATGATTTTATACGTTTATTCCTGGCCTCGTGAATATTTTAAATTTACGCTATATCCTGCGTTATCCTTAAATAACGCTGGCAAACAATGTTGCAGTCACACTATGCATTAATTGTTAGCCTCGCAATGATAGACTTCATGATGACACTCCAGATGCAAAACATTCAAGCTGCAATGTCCAACGAGCTTTCACTCTTTCAAACTAACTGAAAAGACCAAATCAGCGAAAACCTTAGCTGAAATATTTAGTTCCTCCGTCTCACTCCAACAAAAAGTGCCTAACTTTTCAAGGTGTAGATGCAGGAACGGCACCAGATAGATCGTTCCTCGGCGAAAAAATCCGATATAAATATATTTTGGAACGCAAAAATCGCACTAGAACGTCCGATACGATCTCTAATTATGCATGATATAGCGGTTGAACATTCGTCAACAGCAAATATGCACCGTTGTGTATTCATAGTTAGTTAGGAAGTTATGTATTACAAAACAAAACGTAAACACAGCGTCCGTTCAAAACAAAAAATGCGGTATATATTATACATTTATACAACTCATAGATACTCCTTCTTGTAACAATGTATATATATCAAAGAAAATATTTTATACAAAATGTGCATCATCTACACACGTTCAGACTCGATCCATATCTATCGATGTATGTTTCCCACTGTCGGATCCAGCATTGGGGAAACGGAGGAGCGCCCTCGTCAGAGCACAGACATACCGTACAAACGTGAAATGTAAGGAAGAAAATTAAAAATACTTAAATAATATTCGAAAGATTTCAGCTGTAAACCAACCCCGCCCGGAAAATTTTAATAAAACCACCACCAGCCCATCCCCCTGTCAGAGATTTGTTCTGGATCGGCCACTCCATCTTTTCGTCTGCATTCCTCACTCTCGCCGAGGAGTGTGTAAACGCAAAATAACGAAAGTTGCTAAACGACTACGACAGCAACAACAACAAGAATGTGAATCTACAATTATGTACAATCGCTTTCTGCAACGCGCAACTTGCAACAACCGCAACTGCACTGCAAAATGCAATTCATCGAGAAACAGCGAATATAGAGAAACAGCGAATATAACATAATACACATATTTATGTATACCTATAATAACTGAAGTAATACGAGAGAGTCCTTTAAAAATACTAAAAGTAAATAATATTGGCATTGTACATATGAAATAAATGTATACACACATATTTAAAACAATGCATACACATATGAAATAAATATATATACAGATGTCCGACATCTGATCCAAAAAAGCTTCTAGACTGATATTTTGTATGTGCCTTGCCTGGAACTCCGTTAGGATTCCGAACATTACGAGTTTTGTATAAAACGTTGCAGCCCGTTTGGAACACCATCGGCTGCATCGCAGAGAAATAAAGCAACGCAAATGCCAAAACAACAATTAAAGCCAGCAGTCTCACCACACAATTTCAGCTAGCGGGGAGCAGGGGTGCACGCGCGCATTCTGAGGCTCAACTGGGCATAATAATCTAGTTGTTGCAACTTGACAAATATTTTTGTTGCAGTTATAAACTGGGGGGGCACAGTCCCCAGTGGCATTTGGCCGTGGTGCCACTACAGATTAATGCACAAAATCATCCAGGTGGTCAAATCCAATCCATACTATTTCAACTGGGTTCGAAATATCAATATAACTAACTGCAACAACAACAACATAGTTTATTACCGGTCAACTATATGTAGCTTTTTCTGAATAACAGTACAACACTAACAAAACAGAAACTGATATTCCAAGAATCAGCATAACGAGTTTCGCAAGGGGTCATGATATCGACTAAAACAAAACGGACATGCAGGCATCTCATTACACAATGTGACAACATACCAGCTCAGGGTAAGATCGTTGGTTAGAGCAACGTAACATAATATATTGCCAACTGTTTCATGTGGTCCCATTGTTTAGTGGGTAGCACACCGGGTAAAAGCCTCAGCTGCTCGGCTGCTAAAAGTTCAGTCTTCGAATCATGATAGTTCTATACTTTACATCGCGCAGGATATAAGCAAATATACAAAAATATAACTTAAAAACCGCTCCTATATCACTCATACCTTTAACAGGACATGTTTAGCAAGAAAAAATACATATATATATATAGATTTAATGGAATTTTTTACGACCTCCCCCCTTTTGGTTCAACCCAAACAAAAATTTTTTGAATGATTCTGGTTGAAAATTGTATCGGAAACTGTCCTAAAGCTAGCCTCTCTCGAACTAGAAAACAATTAGTTTCAACCGTATTTTTGATCAAACTTCACATTTTTGGATAAAAATTAGCTATTTTGGCAACAGTTACATTTTTTACTTGTTTACGGCGTACTTAATATACCAATTCTTATTCCGGTTAAGAAATGTCATTTCAATGAAACTTTTTCCGCTCGTACACGGTTAACTCGCAGAAATGTGTATCACTGAATTATCTGCCCTCTTGGACCCCCCTTTAGCTACCCACTGTGGCGCGCGACCCCCTTCAAAATTCCTGGCTACGTCCTTCTATTGTATTAATATAGCATCGAGGCGCGCCACCGCCTCACAGGCTCGGTTCAACTTGCGTGATCACTATATAATCTAGCGCACCATACTAAAACTCGCAAAGCGAGGGGAAACGGAGTGTGGCCACTCTGCCCTTATTGACGATTTTGTATTTCCAAATTCAGGTTCGTAAGCTCGCTTAAGTCCCATGATATCAATAATACACCGGCAATAGTTCAACAACAATGCTACGGCCACTTTAGTCATATATATATCGAAACTGAAGAACTGTTTGTTGTTTTCTTCCAATGACCAATAAGACAAAAACTTAATTTATCAATAACATGTTTTCAGAAAAATTATAATATTTCAGAGTGATTTTGTGTAGCAAGGCCACTAAGACTTGCCTTATTTGATGCCTACCACATCAATACAATTGCTTTTATCATATTTAGCAACCCCGAAAGCGAAAATATATAAACACGTTTGATTGACCTATACCTATATTGGAAAAGTGGCGAAATTTGACTATTTTCGGTGCCAAAATATACCAAATTTTGCTCCGGCACCGTCCAAGAAAGTTAATAACATAGTCAATATGGTGTTAAACCAATGAAACCAACATGTTTAACGAGTTAAATAACCGTATAATCGCATAGTTTACCCCCAACAATGAAAAAACTTGCTTTGTAAACATTTTGAAATTTTCATTTTTGAGGAATGTTTTACAGCTTAGTTCGAAAAAGACAGGTTTGACAAACAAGGCATAAGAGCATTTCTAGCATCGCAGCAAATCAGTTGCGAGAATTTATGCTCTAAAGATTTGGTTCAACTAGGCTCGACCGAGCTGAGCCTGGGATAATGTCTTAATACCCAAACCAAGCGATAGTCTAAGACCTGTCTACGAGTCGTGCCAGAGCCTAAGACTTGTCTGTGACAGCCGAGCCAGAGATGTATGTGAAAGCCGAGCCTGAGACTTGTCTGTGAAAGCCGAGCCAGAGACTTGTTTGTGCGAGCCGAGCCATAGACTTGTCTGTGAGAGCCGAGCCAGAGCCTGAGATTTGTCTGTGAGAGCCAAGTCTGAGACTTTTCAGTGAGAGCCGAGTCCAGCATAGCGTATCTTGAAAAGCTGTAGTCATCTCTTCAAAGCGCTTTCATTAAACAAAAACATAATAGCAGCTGAAATGGTACAATAGTCTTCTAACGGCAAGATTTGCCGAGATTATCTCGCCTCTGCTCTCAAAAGCCGTGAATGTAAGTATAACAGTTTCCCTGGCGGTTACTGTATTATTTTCTCTCTAATATTCGAAAATGACAAACTTCTAATATTAAGAGTTTAAGAACCGAGATAAGCTTTTCATCGGAAGAGCCAAGCAGGACAAGGTGCATGATGAGCCAAGCCGAGTCAGAGCTTGATATGTCTGCGAGAGCCGAGCCGAGCCGGATATTGCTCAGAAAAGCATAGCCGCGCCAAAGCGTGAAAATCAGACTCTTTCCCACCTCTACAGTTAATTCACTTTCAGCTCACGCACATTAGTGAGGTGCAACCAAAAATTTCCTAGATTTGACGCAACGGTTTGTAAATAAGAAACCGTTGTCATCCACGATGAAATTGAAATATTTGTTCCAAATAAAACAGACTCAAGCGATGTTCTTGTTCCGTATACGGTGCAGTTTTAAATACTACATATATATGATGTAAGTAAGTGGAACAAGTAACACGACTACTAATTACACACAACTATCTGTAACTGCATAATACATGTATTAATACATTTACACACTGGTTTATTGCTACCTATCCCATCATGGGTTGTGGCCACTTGAATAAAAATAACCATTTTTCAGATATTCACTTTCTAGATTTCACCATTTCCAAGGAGGGGTCTAGTCTCTGGTTCCTCTAGTCATCTCTCACCCCCAAAACCGAATCAGGGTCGCCCCTTTTCAACTTATTATTCTCGGATTTTTGATGGGTTTAAAATAAACAATAAATTTGTTTTCGGCATTAATAAAGTCATAGGCCTAAAGCTGTGCTTATTACCGTCTACCCCACTACCTCCGTGGACCTAAAGTTTGACGATCTCTCGAATGAGCATAGAATTGGAGCCGTATGAACGAGCCCTGGGATATGGGGGCATAGCTGAAGAGACGGTGGAACCTTCCCTACATTTCCCTGAGTTTTTCGCTTCTGCGATAGTATCACCATGTATGTATGTTGGTTGAAATTAAAATCGGAAAAATTCCTCATGGAAGTCATGCCTTGGAACCAGATGATTTTCAATTTGACAGAGGGCAGGCAAAGCAAACAACGTAACAAAGCATTTCGAGAAAATATATTTAAGAATTATTAGGCCAAATATTTAAGAAATACATGCAGAGAACACTTCCTAATAAGAAGCGTCGTCCGCGTATATTTTCCCTCACGAAGGGCAAAACGGTGTACATACAGGTTGATTTCTGCCCCCCATCTTGTTCCCGGATCTATGGTCATGCCTACGTGATAAATTAGTTTAGGGTTCTACCCCAATCCAGCAACTACAGTGAAAGAATATTGTCTCTGTAAAAAGCGAAACACAAAATTACGACTCTGCTAAAGTTATGAACACACTTAGAAGAAGTATATAGTCATAATAAATAAAAAATGCATATTTTAGACAACTATATAAACATCAAAACTAAGTAACTACAGTGAGAAAAGATGTGTAGCATTTTTCTACGAAGCTGACGTGTATGTGTTTAATAATTACTACAAAGTACACAAAACACTTAACATGAAAAAATATAAAATTACAAATTCCTTAGACTACTTATATATCGCTCGGCTCTTATAGTGCCAGTATGGAATGGATACAGAGCACAGGTACCGATGGAGAAGGTGGGGTAAGGGAATTACCCCCCTAACGGTGGACACCCCCAGGCGTGCGAAAATTTTTAGCAAAAATGCGGTGAAAATTGGTAAAAATTGAGGTAAAATTAGCAAAAAAAGAAGAAATAACGAAAAATTTATCCCAACTTGGGAAAAATTTTAACAAAACAGGAAAAATATTTGCGTTGCTAAAAAATTTAACCCCCCCCCCCACAAACGTCTACCCCTCTAATCCGACATACCTTATTTGACTGGAGGATATAAAATTTGTGCTAATAATTCATTAATGTTTGAAACAAAAAATTACATTTTAAAATTCCAGTAGTTAAATGAGATGCCCGCCACCCCGAAAAGCACTGTTTAAGAACCGTTTCTAAACGCTTCGCCAGAGTTGTAGCACCATGTTTACAATAAAGTACGAGTGCGTCCGAGATGCAAAATACCATTTATATAAACCGAATAATGGGTTGTTTGTTGTATAACAACTTTGTTCCACCAAACATTCGAAAATTTAATTAATGCGGCATCCTTCAAGGGCGTCACATCTGACTCGTTTGTCAGTGAAATTTGGTCCATGCAAACCATTTTATCAGTTCGCTATTGTCACTGCAGCAGTCATTTTTAACGGCCGAACGTTATAACGTTAGAAAAAAACAACAGCGTAGAGCGGGAGACAGCTCCCCGTCTTAGACTTAGTACATTGCTCGTACAGGGACCTTAGCTTAGGCTAAGACTACGGCTTAGTATATCGAGAATGGCATAGCATGCATTTCACTTCCGCCGCTAAAGGCTACATTGGCGTCACTGCCATAATAGCAATAACAAAATGGCATTCCTCACTTGTGCAACCTCTTCTGTGTATGTCCCGAAAGTTAGTTTTTCCAAGGTGAATCGAATGAATTAAACCCAGTATTTTCAGTTCCCCTTTAGTTCCTAACTAGGGTCACACCAAAAAAAATTGGTCGTAAATTAATTTCATCAACGCTTAATGAATTCTTTGATTTTGCACAACTGACGGTTCTTGATTGGGGTGTTACGAGTACTAACGCATATTAATCATAAAGATAGAATGAAGACATATTCAGTTTTCTGTGTTCATGAACTGTAAAGATCAAATTTAGTTTTTGCCAAATTAATACCTGGTATTTATGTCCAACATCACAACTTTACGTTATAGGCTGCGTGGTTCTGCAAAAGGATCCAGTAATTCCTAACCAAAATAAACATACATCTGCTACATCACATAACCGCTCACTTACACCTATAATTCTGTGCGGGCGACTATGGAGACACCGCTTTAAACCTCTTTATTGAAATTACGGCCCTACAACAAGGTCTAATAATTTGCCTTACAACGTGGTCGAAATAAACATTTTTAAAACACCTCGTCGAACTAAAATTGTAACAGTGTCTTCAAATTTGACTGTTTTCAGGTCGAGTTACTGAATAGATAATTGTATGTCTGAAAGATAAATTTAACCCTTGCATGCCTAACTCAAGTCAATTGGCATTTGCTCATACTGCAACGCGTTGTGGAAACTACGTGGGTCGCGTTGCGTATCTTTGTACGCGTGTTATTATTCGCTCAGTTTGCGAGGCTCCTGAAGGAACCGAGCAGAAGCTCCCAAACAGCTCAGTGGTTTGCGCACCGTGGCCTCAACAAGTCGAACGGCGTTCGAATTCGTTGTGCAACTTGAGTTTGTCAAACATTGAACGACACAAAAACTAGCTCAGGCGTTAAAGGGTGAAATCCACTGTTTTCAACGGTATAGATTTCATTGCAGAAGTAAAAATCCAGTATCCATTCGATCCGATGCAAGGCTGTAAGCGAAAAGAAAGCACAACTCCCAGCCTATCTTCACAAGCAACAAAAAAGAATCGATCCTCGAGGCTAAGATTTTTGCACGAGCCAAATCGTTTTTCTAAAATACACCGCTCGGAATCTACTTATAACATGAAATCTAAATATGTTGCTTGCAAAACTCCATCAGGATTTTCTAAGAAAATATGCTCTCTTCCAACTCTCGTTATTCGGCGCTGGTGACAAGAAAATGATTCTGTTGCAGCCAACACTAACCTTTCAGCGAATGAGCCACACTGCGTTCTCATTTGACCTGCCAAACCAAAAAAATTCAAAGCTAGCCTAGTCTCCAACAACACTGCGGTTATTTGGAGACCAAAACGAGAAAGTATTTTGTTTACAACACAACTGAAATTTTGGCCGATGTAATTTTTATGGACGGAAGTTGAATGCACAACATGTCGTTCTCGATATACTAAGCTAAGGTCCTTATAGGAACCATGTACTATTTCCAAGTCGGAGGGCTATCGGCCCCGAACGGAAAGCTATAAGTTCTTTTTAACGTTATAACGACCGAACCGTAAAGGATACATGGGCGACAATGTTAGTAAACTATATGGCCTGCTCAGTTTTTGACGACCCTACTGAAATTCGGTATCCGCTCCTTCTACGCTGCCAGCATACAAAAACATTAACAGAGGACTATATTTGGTGAACTGCACGCCTCATGCTAGCCTCCAAATGAAACCCATCAAATTTACCGGTCCAACTCCGACCCGTTTTGATAGAAAACGAAAACGCAGTACCGACAATGAAGGTTTAATGAAGAAGTAGATAAAATTGCTCGCTCGATGCATTAGGTGTGTGGTGATTTGTCATTAAAAGAAAGAAATGTAACGATTAATGTACATTCCGCATTCTCAAAATCAATGTAAATCGGTCCTCCAAGCCGGCATCAATCATAAACGCTAAGCACGCTATTACAATTTACAGCTACAACGAACACCATGTTCACACTATAGCAACAGTGGCTGTTCAAAGCTATTTACAATTGCCAAACAAACTCGAGTATAACTTTAACCAAGCGTTTTAATAAAAGTTTACTCATATACAAGCAGTGGACGATATTTACAAAAAGCAAAGAATGAAAACGGTACAAGAAATTAGTTGTAGAGTTTATGCAAAACACGAAACTTTGAGGACAGTGAGGCGCCACATTGAAAATCATTAACACTAGTGAAGCTCGCTTGCGAGCCAGCATTCGAGTGGTGAGAACAATCCCCCGAAGTCTGGTGTAGAAAGCACACACAAACAAAGCCTACACACAGTACGCAGGTGCAGCATTATATAAACCGTTAGTGATGAGTCATAGCTACGCCCGCCTCTTTTGATTGCCGACGTATGCAGTAGACAAAACATAATACAACGAGTACAAAAACAATGAACTAACAATTTAATAATTCAATAAAACCCTATATTGACCGTGAAAAAACGTTAAAGATTTCAAACCGACACTTGAGAAAAATCTTATTTTTCATACCAAGTATGAAGCAGAAGCGTGAAAAATATTTGCCACACAATATTTTTGAACTCGCAATGACCTTGTTGGCCCAGAAAGCCCCATATAAGACACTAAAACCAACAATAAGCACACATTTAGGTGCATTTCCCACTTTTTACCATATATGAAATTTGGCGGGAACTATAAGCTTATAGACTCCAGATTGGGAAGTAGTTGAAAAATTTTTTAAAAATCATTGGAAAGCCCTGGTAAAGGTACATAGAATAGACGTATTAATTTTGCAGTTCCTCATTTACTCTTAGAAAAAGTCGCAAAAAGCTGGAGGGTTGCCCGAAAAATGGGCCAAAATGACGTCATTTTGCCCCATAACTTTTCCCTCGGAAAAAATTCAAAAATCAGGCTCCGTCACTACACCTAAATCGACTATTGCGGTTCGAATGAGCTATCTTGCATCAAAATCCGCCCAACTGTTATCGAGATCCAGGCAGACACAGACAGGACCTCCTCAAATCCCCTCCAGAGCCAAAATTGAAAATTCTCGTTCCACTCGCTCACTTGCTTTGCTCTCTCATTCCACTCGAATTCAAACATTCCTGAATTGACATTTCGGGTAAAGATGAACAAACTTTGGCACCACCAGGTATTGAACCCTGAACGTTCGGGCAAAAGTCATATTTACTAACCATTGAGCTGTCTCGGCGCTATTGCGAGGAGTCTCAAGCGAGCAGCACGCTGTATCCGTTGCAGTATTCCTCGAATTTCGATTGTGCTACTCATTCAAACGTAATTTGTTGATGTCGAACAACTGTAGGAATTATAGTGTTAATAATTTATCTCAGTCACGCATGTTCGTAATTAAAATTAAAAATAATTATAGTAAATAGTTTTATGCACAAGCATATCCGGATATGATGCAGTAGTGTCGGTATATCCGGATATCCTGATGATTATTGTATTTCATAACCAGTTACATTATAAATATAGTGGCTACACAGTTGATTCGAAAGTACTGAGAAAACTGCAGTTTTTAGGGAAAACTTTTACACTTGTGTGACGCGATTATAATTATATTCCTACACTGTTTAGTGAAATTTCTCTAGAATAAAATAGAGTTGGTTTCATGTACAGTACGTGTTAGAAAAAACTCTTACCTTTGAACCGGCAAGCACTGCTATTAACATTTCAGCAACGAGCCACTAGCCCTAACTTCTGACGGTACTATACGTTATACGGTGCGACTTTGAATCGGATCATTCATACACATAAAATGTGGCATGATGTAATATTAAACCACATTATTATAAATCTTAAAAACGATTATATATATAAATTTTTATCTATAAACCGTTGGGCCCATGTCAACTTTAGGGTCGGATATTATAACGTTAGAAAAAAAAGAACAGCTTAGAGCGGGGGGTACGACGGGCCAGCAGCCCCCCCCACGACTTAGGCTTAGTACATAGCTGATATAGGGACCTTAGCTTATGCTAAGACTAAGGCTTAGTATATCGAGAACGGCATTTCATGCATTATACTTCGGCGCCTAAAGTTGACCGTTGAATAAGAAATCCTAGGACCCAACTAGGATTTACGCTGCTGCTGGGGTTGATATATGATAGAAAAGCTACAACTATTATATGAAATTGTTCAAAGTGAAAGCTCAATGACTGCAACACGAAGCCCATGATCGTCATCGCTAGGGAGGGTTGCAGATTGCGACCCATCTACAAAATGCAGTTTTCACAATAGCTACATATTTTACTTATCGGTATACATGTCATCACACCAGCTAGGATGTACGCTACTGCTGAACTTGAAATGTTTTACAGAAAAGCTATAACTACATAATTATATGAAATTGCTCAAAGTGAAAGAAGCTCAATGACTGCAACACGAAGGCCATGACCATGCTCCCCAACGGCTTAGCAGATAGTGACTCACCTTCAAAATCCACCTTTCACAATAACTACATAATTTACTTATGGCTATGCATGTCATCCCAATGAAGCATTTACATAGTGTAACATACAACATTACTGTTAATAAGGAAGCAGTACATAAATTTTTAGCCACCAAACATCACCCCGGCGATATTCGTGTGCTTCAGGTTGTAACGTCAAATTACACGATTAACAGCCACGTTTCACTCGCAACTTATTTATGCGCCGTAACAATTTTTCCTTTTGAAGACCATGCTAGGGCATGTATACACTACCAGACTATTGTTGCGCCGAAAAAATATAAAATTATTTGTAGAGCTGCGGAAGTAATCCCTACACTTCGGTTTGTTTACGCGGCCGTTGATATTTTCGTGTTCGATGTTCTTGCATATCGTATTGATCATGGCCTTCGCTTAAAATAAAATAAAAAATAACATTGAAAGATGAGTTAAATAATCAGCAATAACAATTTTTTTTGCATAAAATGACTGAAAAATACGATGATTAATTTTACGCCGGTTTACATAACAGCTTTTTCGAAAATTCACAAAAATAGTTAACTATAGACACTAGTTTTCAGTATATAACAAGTTTATGTGCTCTAATCTGTTTCATCAGCACCTGCTTTAGATATTTCTTCAATAGCACAAGTACCAGTGCCCAAGGTCCGCGAGTTAAGGGAATAGATGGTTCAGGCAAGAATGCGACAAAGGGTAACTAAAATTTTCCCATGCTCCCCGGTTTTTCTCATAATTTCTTAATTTTCCACAATTTTCACAATAATTTTGTACTTGCTATAATTACCCGGGCGCCTTCGGTCCGGGTGCGTGGTGGTACTGCAAATATCGCTTTTGGGTGTCCCAGCCTTAAAGAATAACCCCGCATTTCGCCCTACAGGCACCTAAATTCATTGGTTATTCTACCATACCACAAACGTAACAAGTCCCATTATTGCTAGTTACTTAAACGTAGCTGGTCAAAAACAGACACACTTTCATTGTAATCTCTAAAAAGTACGGGTAAGCCCTATGCATACTCCCAAGATAAAATGTTCCGGTTTCCACTAATGGAAATCAGAAGTAAAATAAAATGGAAAACTATGTAGGAAGTAATTTCAAGAAACTATAAAAGATTAGAACAAAACGATGGGTTGGGCTTAAGCCCTGCGGTGTGGATCCCATTACCCCAACTTTTCAACTCATCCACTACGTGTTTCGTCCCCAACCGCAAACACAGCAGGTACTCATACACGGATGAGTTGACCGGAACAATAAATTGTTATTACGCCTAAAATCCTTGCTCGAAAACGAAATGTGACAGGTGACACAGCTCGGCCTAGAAACTGCTACCACCAGGTTGCTATGTGGATCCTCAACGATTCGCCTGGTCGGCCACATGCACACATTTAGATACTATAAAATCCCAATTCTCACAAAATAGGTATAGGTTCGAAGCGCTAAACTTCATGAACTGGGGCAATTTATTATATGAAAATCATGTATCTAAACTTACTACGATACGAATTTAATATTCTTTAATGCCTCTACACCATGTCTTCGAAAATTGGATCGATTTGCATTATGAAGGTTTTGCACGGCGTACAATGCAACGGCCAAAGTGTCGCATCCTATGCCTAGGCAGACTATAACAAGCCTATACTATACTTAGTGCTGGACGACGGTTGGCTCTGAGTTCTGTCATTAAATACTGACGCATATTAGTTTAATAATAAACTTACATGTTACATGCTTAAACTAATATAACAAAATGGTACTAGACGGTACAAAATCCTTCCATGTGGGTTATAGGCGATTATATATACATCAAAAGTTCCAATTGCTTTATTTCACTGAGTAATACGGTAGTAATCGTATTATAGACCACAGCTTGAACTGGAAGTGCGGTCGCTCATAATTGATGACCAACAGCTTTCGCAAAATTCTTAACGGTCTGCCATTCGTCGACGACCGCCATAACATTCGGCCTTTTACGGCTTGTGCCTAACAATACTGCTCGCCCGCACAAACATAATTCAATAGGCTGAAACAATTATTATTCGATGCCCTAAACCCACCAAACGCGTACAGAGTGCTGACGGCCCAGAAAGATTCAGAGTTGCACAGACGTTTACTGTAATGCAGCGGTCACAAATGCAATTTTTTGGTCAGCTGCTACTTGTGTTCTCGACCCTGAGCACCTTGTGGCGGTATCCGATACCACCAAAGAATCCTGAAGCGTGCATCACAGCAATTTTACGGGGTATCCCGAGAAACAACCACATCATAGCATAAGATAAAGCACATGAATATTGCGTACTGCCAAAAATGTACTCTTCTACAAAATGTTTTTGTGGTGAACTCGTAATGAAATTGTTGGTGTCAAATGATAGCGTTACATAACGATGACAAATTGGCTTACCGAAAGCAATTTCTACAATATAAATCACCATCGCAATCGATACAACGCACGGTTGCGTCTTCGTTGCATATGCAGCACCATGGTAATTCCTCTTCATCCTAAAATAACGACTTGAGACTTTTGAGACGAAATCGCTTAATGTACATACAAATATAGACAGCGAGCAGTCAGAGAAAGAATTTATTAACTGCACAAAAAGTGCACCCATACGAATTCAAAATGTATTATTGTGAGCTTGCACGCGATTAGTCGACATTGCGTGCATGTAATGCGGGAAATAAGCAAAATGTGCCCACGAAGATAGTAAAAATTAAAAGCAGTTTTGATTTGTTGTGTCAAATCCGATTAGGTTTGACTTTTCCCATTTTAAAACGAGTCAGTTTAAATCGGCTTGCTCAGAGAAATGTCGTTTTAAATCGACCGATCCTGAATGAGTTGGGCCCAATTTATTGAGACAAGAATGTCGTTTCAAATCGGGTTTGTAGTGAGGTGCCGAACGTCGTTTATATGTAGCTTACATTTTGACTCTTGAAATGGGTTAAACACTTGGCATATTATATAGATTTAATCTATAGAGTCCATGAAAGTTTATTGATAAACCATGTTGTGGTAACACACAAACAACCCAAGTTCAAACCTTTTGGAGCCAAGTTAATTTGTGCCAAATTCATTTAAAACGACGTTGCCCTGAGCAAGAAGATTCAAATCGACCAGTTTTGAATCGAGAAAAATCAAACCCGATCGGGTTCAAAAAACCCAAAATCAAAACGACTTTTTATTATGACCACCTTCGTGAGTACGTCTTGCAGTACTTCCAGTATAACTTCACATAAGTACGAGATTAATTATTTAAATGGTCTGCGAAATCTTGTACAATGTTCCACTAAAGCTTGTAAGTCCATCTGGAGCCTCCGTCAAAAAACAAAAAAGCAACGGTAATTACACACTTTTTCTGCTATTTTGATCGAGAAATAAAAGAACAGAGACAAAATCAACGATTCAATAATCTTCTATTAAAGTCATACTTTTACCAATTTCTGAAAATAATTTCATAATTTCGAACAGTATTCGAACTACGGTAAAGATAATCAAGGCTCATAAATAAAGGCAAATATTAGCGAATCGTTTAATTGCTATTCGCAAATAGTTGTCCGCGAGCTGTTCGCGTAAAATCTCTGTATATTTCTTGGCGTGATTGTGCTACTACACTTGCTGCTGATTACAAGCTATGATTTGAGCGAACACAACAAAATGTCTTCAACAGCTACGGATAGCATATTTATTATACTTGGTCGATCGAATCAAAAATTCTTATTTCTGTCGAGAACTATTTATAGTGTTTATAGTAAAAAAGAATTGCTAGTACACCATGTTAAACACATAGTACACGCCTTAATAATTATTATTTTTTGAAACGGAGAGAGCGGAGTTTCCGCTGAGGGCGCTAGGTGGAAAAGCGTGAACATTTAATTTTGTGTGCTTCTGTCATTCATAACTCCTATTCCGATGAATGGATTTCGATAAAAAAATTTAATCGATAGTAAAAGTGACGATGGTGTGTGCCCTTTTGTTGCAGGCGAACAGTGGGTCAAAATGGCAAAAAACACAGGTTTTAAGGGTACTTTGCAAAATCTGGCCATCCGGGTACCAGTCTTTCGCAGCCCATATCTCGTGTCACAATCTTCGCATCAAAAAATGGAGACCACATAAAGAATAAGAACCTGCTCATCGTAATATTCAACTTAGCTGACTACGGCTTATTTGTGGGACCAGTCCCTGGACCGCTGTAGGCCCGAATATGGTTAATCGACCCTTTGCCAGAAATAGTGATTTTTCAGATTTCACCGTGTTATTGCTTGTTCTCACCTTAGAATGAATGCCTATTATTAATAATAATAATAATGGATTTATAACGCGCTTTTTTCGCGAAAGCGTTTCAAAAGCGCAAGGTAAGTTTTACATGTTTATGATATCTTTCAATCAAACCTGTCACGATTCCGTTAAAAATAAATAAGTCTTGAGTCTAGATTTGAAATGAGTCAGTTCTAGGTCTGGACTTCGCAAAGCAAGTGGCAGTTTATTCCATTCCGAAGGCCCAAAAAATTGGAAACTATTGTTTCTTGCCACATCAATTCGCAGAATCCTTTCGTTGGCAAGTCGTAGTCCGGATGAAGTGGTAAGAATGTCGGCAATACATGGCGGCGTTTTCGTAGTAATTGCGCTGTATACAATTAAAAGAATCTTGTATAGGATGCGCTTATCTAGCGGCAGCCAATGCAGACGCCTCAAGACGGGTGTTATGTGTTCCTGTCGACGAGCCCCCGATACCATCCTGGCTGCTGCGTGTAGAAGACGCCGAAGTGGTAAGAGACTGTAGGTAGACCACAGTACAACGCGTTGCAATAGTCGATTCGAGACATGACGAACGCTCTGGAAATAGATATTGTGTTGTATCAATATCCAGACGGTTTATAATACGACTTATTTCTTTTAGCTGTCATGTGCACTTTCCTGCTAGCTCGGCAATATGCTTTTGAAATGTCAATTTCTTGTCTAAAGTTACACCAAGTAACTTGATTGTGTCAGTAGGACGAATGGGGTCTCATGTCGATATCAATAATTGGCTGGTCGGAATACTGCTGACGACTAAAATAGATTAGTCCGGTCTTTGAATTATTAAGTTTTAATTTACTATTGCGAAACCAATTGTTTAATTAGGTTATCAAGCATGCTGGATACGATGGTTTTACTATCTAGGGTCCAACTTGACTATTATTATACCTTTTCGTGGAATTTTCTATTGTCGACGAGTCCGATTCCCAAAATTAGTGTGTTTTCATTTGTCTGATTATATATTGAGTGCAGTGTATCAAGAATGGCCTATATAAGTATTTTTAAAGCTGAATACAATGATTTGGTTATCTTGAGTGCACCGTGGATATTTCAAGTCTTTTCAATGAGTTTAGGGTCAATGAACTCGATTTCCAGAATACACTCTATCTTCTGTTATTTGCTTACGAATTGCGTACAGGTCATCATGAGTTGTCTATATAGGTTTTCCGGGATGCTGAATACGATAGTTTGGTTACCTAGAGTCCAGCAGTATTATCTTAAGCCTTTTCAGACATTTCCATTGAGTTTATGGTCAATAAACCCAATTTCGCCAGAAAAAGTATGTCTTCAGTAGTTTGAAGTCAAATGTATCAAAAATAGATTATATAGAGTATGCTGAATACACTGATTTGGTTATCCAGAGTACAGCGTGGATATTTCATGCCGTTTCAAAGTATTTAGGGTTAAAGAATCCGATTTAAAGAATATAGTCTGTCTTCAGCTGTCTGATTATGTATTGTGTGCAGTTCATCAAGAATTGTCTAGATATTGGTTTGCGGTAGGCTGATTACAAAGGTTTAGTTATCTAGAGACTTGACAAATACTTGATGCCTTGTCAATTGTTTTCGATCGAATTAGGGTCGTCCAGGCTTTAGGATTTTCAACGGATTCAGGGTTCTAGAGGTTTTGGGGTGGTATATACATCAAACATATCCTGCTACAGGTCATTAAAAAACGATAAGTTAAAAATGAAACCACACTCGCTCCGTTTCACTATCGCTTGCTAGTCACTAATACAATATACCTCGTTTTGCGTGCTAATAATATCACGTGGAGGCGGATCCAATTTCTCAAGTCTCGATTCAACTTGTGCTTCGGCAATTAGCTAAAATCAAAACCAAAAGATTGAGAATAGTTTTGTCATCCAACAATTTAAAATGCAACGCGCAGGAAAAAAGAAACTATATATCTCGCTTGAAGAAACTATAGTTCGAGTCAAATTGTGCTTTGGAAATTAGCTCAAATGAAAACATAGAGTGATTATTTTATTTTTTCATTCAACAACAAACTTTAGAGGAACAGAGCACAGAGGAACCAATAAATCTTTGTTGGCCAACACAATTTTGATCATGAATTATAGAAGCCACAGCGAAAAAATTAATTGCAATAACCTGTTTGTTTAAAAAAATGAAACGAAATTTCGTGAAATTTTTTACCAGCCATATTTTTTTACATTCAATACCGTAATGAAACACTTATCCGTGTCCGACCGATTATAACAAAATCGAAGGACAGTCCGATCATATTCCATGAAAGTAAAGTAGAGCCGTTTTAATAAGAATAACGATTATTTGTGATCTAAAGGTATGTATTTTTCTCAGTTACATATCAAACATGAAGTCTCAAATTCGTCTGAACGAAAGCGAAGCAAGAAAAACACATTTTGGCAGATTCGTGGATAAGGAGATCTGGACACAAAATGGTATCCAAAAAACACCATTCAAATCTTTAAATATAACGTTTTTGAGATACTCGCGCTAAAATCCTTATTATGGTAATAAATACATTTTTGAGGAGGCTTAAAATGATGCTGTGATTTCAACAAACACTCTTTGAGACCGATCACTGTATCCATTATAGCCCCCGCTTCAAAACCATACATGATCTCGTGGTGCCCATTTAACTGCTTCGAATACTTGAATCTGCTGTTGTGAGAATTTGTGGAGAATTTTAAAAACCAAATTCCGGTTAAATTTTGTGGTATATCTCGCTTGAAGAAACTATAGTTCGAGTCAAATTGTGCTTTGGAAATTAGCTCAAATGAAAACATAGAGTGATTATTTTATTTTTTCATTCAACAACAAACTTTAGAGGAACAGAGCACAGAGGAACCAATAAATCTTTGTTGGCCAACACAATTTTGATCATGAATTATAGAAGCCACAGCGAAAAAATTAATTGCAATAACCTGTTTGTTTAAAAAAATGAAACGAAATTTCGTGAAATTTTTTACCAGCCATATTTTTTACATTCAATACCGTAATGAAACACTTATCCGTGTCCGACCGATTATAACAAAATCGAAGGACAGTCCGATCATATTCCATGAAAGTAAAGTAGAGCCGTTTTAATAAGAATAACGATTATATTAAATACGGAACGGCAAACGGAACATTATTTTCACTGGAATCGGTGTTCGCGGTTAGTCCCTGCCGCTAAAAATAGCCACAGCACGCTCGGCACTCTCGCGCTGGTCGAGCCATGCTATTATAGCAATGCCATCTTGACGCTTACTGCACTTCACTGATAATGTGACAGGCATTTCTAGCGAGTTCTTACTCTAGTCAACGTGTAGGAGAAGCTACCCGTATTACGAGCTCACATTATGTTGTAAGCACAGAAACATTTCAAAAATCCATACTTATGTACTTTCTTATATCACCGGAAAATACGGGTCGGCCTCTAAACAAATTTCGAAGCACAGGTATTAATGATACTAAACAATTTTCATCTTGCAGAACCGTCGGGAACTGATCAAATCCCAACTATCGCTGCTATATGTACGAATACAATTTAATACACTATGTAGCACATAACCGCCAGATCTCAAGTCTTTCACTGTCCGACTGAGAATGGTGATGTCTTTATATATCTTGCCAAATCAAACAAACATCGGTCAATGTAGTTTCATCTAAATATTATTGTGCAGTTTACATAACTTTGAAAATATTTCTGCCTCAAATAAACTGGCTTTCTCATCACTGAATCATATGACTGGAATGCTTCATTTAAAAATTTGTTGCTGAATTATTGTAGCAGTGTTGTGTCTACCAAAGCTGGGCTACCTGTTTAGCGATCTGTTGAGCACTTTCGGCATCTAGTTCTCCTTCTTCCTCTTCATCCTCTTCACCAACTACAATGTCGACACCAGCTGTTTTCCTCAAACTGGCACGCTTTCCTACAATATTTAGCCAAATAAAGAATGATACAATGCTGACCTAACATACCTCCCAACCTCAATGGGTTATAGCAGATGTTATCTGTTCAAAATACATAAACATTGCGAAACATGCCGTTTATTTGGAAGTTTCTCGCAGCGTAACAATAAAATTAGCCCGCAGATTTTGAAATGAAATTGTACAAGGTCATTTACCATTCGCAAGGTGTGTAACCTAGAACGATACAAAATTTTCCAGCCTTACATTAACGCACCACTTTACAACTTAAATTGTTTCACTCTTTTAGGCTTTGTCAACAAATGGAACTGGCGTTGGCAGGCAGATGCGGCCACAATCCTCAGTTTAAAATTTGATCCCACTGTTCGGAGCTTCCATGTTTGATAATTATATCGCATTATTAACACTGTGAGTGCCTGGGCGTCCTTCCGAGATGTCATCATTTCAGACCTTTATTGTTGAAATTTTCCATCACTTGAATTGAAGAGCATGTTTTCAGACCGCTAGTGTGGATATTCGAAATCAGGTAACCTAACAGTTTGTCGTAAGGTCGCAAATATTTTCTGGGTTCCAAATTTGATGCAACTGGGCAGCAACTCCCACAAAGCGCTTGCCTCTCTCACCGTAGCGTACTAAGCGAGAAGCCTGATGGTGTAATAATGTTCAGGTATATTTTGCATTGTCTAACGTACAACAGTGTCTTAACAAATGACAGCCCAGTCCAATACCAGCAGGCCACAATTATTTACCCGTTCGGCAGCCTACTAGGTGCACCCAAACAGCTGATTTCAAAGTAAGAGAGAAAAATACACTCTTGCAGTCCTAGCTGGATACCACCTTTTACGATTCAGCATGCGTCAGCTACATATTTTTAACCGTAAAGCACAAAAGTGCACTTTATGGCTTCTTAAAGCTTTTGCTAAAGTTAATAAAATCTGAATAGTTGGTATAATTCCCAAATAGGTGTTGTTGCAATCAGACGAACGCTAGTTACATGGCACACGTCATACCTGAGGAATTCTGCTAATACGATTTTTTTGTTGCTAGATTTTTTGTTTTTGTGGTACTTTTCTGTACCGCTAAAAATTGACGATTTTTCATTTGTTGGGCCAAAAATATGCGAATCTCTTACTATTTTGGATGAAAAAATTTCCCCCGGGATCAAAAAATAGCTTCAATTTTCCTGTGTTACATAGTAGCGACAGTTAATCGTAAAATTATACAATATATTCAACTTTTTTCTGACAATTCCACTACTGTATGCTCTGCCAGTTTGAATTTGGTGAATCGCCCCAGATATTTTTAGCCCATCAATTTCAAACAGGGAACACCCAACTTATACACCTAGCCAGATATAATTTCTCTAGTTACAAGTCATTATTATCATTATAACAAAGAAATTTGTCATGCTAAAAATTTTAGAACTAAACAGATGAAAAAATTCGAACATTTATTCGTGCTCCAGTATGCTCTCATTACTTACAAGCATTTTAAAACAATCAGCATTACACTTACAAAGTATCACTTGGACTAGGAAGCAAGCACTGTTGACATATTATTATGATATCCCTTACTGATCTAGCGCCTAACAAGGAACAAACTAATCGCCAGTAATTTACGAAAATTTTTAAATACACGCATATTTATAAAGTATTTCTACTTGCCAAAAACTATAAAATTTGGAAAAAATTCAATATAATCATGTTTTGTTGGTGATACTTAAGACTTTAGGTGCAACAAAAATTGGCTGCGTATTATTTCACCTCGAAGGGACGAAATCGACGCGATGGAGTTAAGACTTAGGACGCAGCAGCATGCTTTCCCGCCTCACTTTTCGTCTGATAACAACAAAAATTGGAAAATAAATTTTGGGAAAGATGACAAATCATAATTCTCCGGATGAAACATTTTAACCCTTTAGAGTCAACTGATACCACTCTTCCAACACAATCCAATACTCTACTTGACAGGGAATAACCGGAACCAGGACCGTCCATTTAAACCGGATCCGGAACCTGGTCTTCGAGTAACAGATGAAGGACGAAATGAAGGCATTATGTATTTAACATGTATTAAATATATATTTCACATTAAACTTAATGTATTGCGAAGATATTACTGCCTCTCTGGGACTTTGACGACGTTGAGGAAGCTAAAATATTTATTTATCGATCAAAGATGCCGGTTTTTAGATTTCCGGCGGAAAAAATGCATGCCGCTATACAGGCTTACGTAAGCCGCGTCAAGTTGAATGTGATGTAAATCATAGAGCCTAGACTAGACAATTTCGCTGTGTCTCCAACCGCGTCCCTGTACTATGCATACGTTCGTTTCATGTTATTCCGTAGGAACGTTCAAACTATTGGTTTATATGGTTCTAAAAGAAAACAATAAAGTATACTATAAATTATTTGGTCGCTGAAAAGAAACATTGTTCAGGCTAGCGTTAAGCAACCAGTGCCCATGAGTTCGATGATGATGATTTTCTGATCAGAATGTTATAAATAAGACAAACTGTGATACTACTCTTTTATACATACACACAGTTCGTTCCCAAGAACGCAGTTTCTGGTTGCTTTACAAATATGTTACGTTACTCCATTGTAGACTGATTACAAAGTTTACTAGCGAACTGGCTGATGCTTCACGAAATTTATATTAGCCAAGCTTACAGCTAAGTACTTCAAAAATCCATACTCTATGTATGTATACTAAGTTGACCCGCTTCAATTCTAACATATAGCGCAGATTTCTGAATAGGTAAGCTGCCATTAGCATCGACCTAGCTTTGTTTTGTTAACATACTACTATCATGTGAAGATGAAAAATTCTTTGTGTCCTACTTACGTTTCACACGGTAATTTGCTGAGTTAGTCTTTTCTTTTGTTTGCTTGTGTTGGAACTTGATCATTGAGCATATATATATTGCATGATTGAACCACAGATAAAGTAAAAATGTGGAAAATTATAAACATAACTTTTAAACCGTTCTCGTATGGTTTTTGCCTTTTGCTGGAACCGCGAAACCGAACACGATTTTCGCCAGAACCAGAATTCCGGTCACTCCCTGCTACTTGACTATTTTTCTGCACTTGAATATCAAATATCCACATAAATATTGCATAACCATATATGCCCTGTACGATAAAAGTTAACACAGATATTATGAGGAGTCCTATTTATAAAACATCAACGTATACCTTAGACTTAGCTGCTGGTACACTTGAAGTAAAAATTATACTAGTCCTGCTCAGATCAATCGGACTTGGTCTTCGAACGTCATACTTATTGTTTAAGATCGAAAGCTTGTCTCTTTTCATGTATTTGGTGCGTTTGAGGGTAGTTATATCTTTAATATGAAATATAGATAGGATAGTTTGCCGTGTTGGTTGTTAAGTGTATTTGGAGTTCAACCACAGTCTGTTTACCTATCAATTCGGCATGGTCAATATCGTCAAGAGCAGTTTTAAAGTTTCTAATGCGCTAAATGCAAAAACTACCTAATATGTTGAATCAGTGATCCGTGCTATGACGTAATGTGCAACCTGGGTTACGACGACCAGTATATGGCAACCGATCCTCCTTGGTGTAGTCCGAAATTCATGCTTGGAGCTCTTCTAATACGCGCAAAGAAGGTGTTAAACGTTTAGTATTGCATTTACAGATTATTCCTTTAGCGGATTCACGGCACTGGAATCAAATCAAGCTACCAGTGCTGGCTTTCAAAATCATTATAACAGTAATAGGGGATTAACCTGCGTCAATAATAGCTTGCTGAACAGCATCATTATCCTCGCAACTTAATTGCCTCATAGCGACTCGTGCTTCCCGTTCGGCGGAATGTGCAGCAGCTAATAACGCGGCAACCTTGCAAAAATACAATAATAAACTGACATAGTATAGCGTATTTACTAGTACTTCTATCTCGCGAATGTGAGTAAAACGGAGCTAGTACGGGCGCTATGACTTATAATCTGTATAATATCGACGTGTCGCTGCTGCATTACGCACTTCCACAAACGTAATACCCATACGACCCCGGCTATCGTGACTTCAAGGGCGGACCTAATGAGTTCAAATTCTTAATTTTCCCTTTTTAATTCGGGTAAGGCCCAAGAAATTACGGAGCTTAGCAAGCCGCAGGGGCGCTTCACAGGATGTGTTATGATTCTGCCGGACGGTTGCGGACGTAGTCTAAGAGGTACTACCTTTGACGTCCCCAGGGAGGTCGGCTCCGTCACCTGCTCACAGGCCAAAGAGACCATACAGCTATTCCCTATCCTCGTTTAACCGGGAAGCGTATTGATTCGGTATTTGGATTGGGTTAATTTTCCTACTTTCCTGAACGGTTAACTTACTTAGCCAGTGGCCCCCACTAGGGTCCGACAAATCCCTAGACGTGTAACGTCGGATTTGCGTGTGATTTCCTATTCTGGGTGCTCAGGGTGAGTTCTAATTTCGCGGTAACTTGTCCTTATTAGTCGCACGAGCCGTACTAACACAATAATATATTTAACACAATTATGGAATCGGCGAGTCACGCTAAGGTTTGCTTCTTCGATGCACGTGTCAAACCTGAACGTGGGTCGTCGATAGGGGTGACGTAATTCAAATCCCTTTGAATTTCTATCGCTACTAGGGTCAGCAAAACATTTAGGCAGACTGGGTTTGGTTGAGCATTTATTGATGAGTCAAAATCGGATATGGACATAAACATATTGTACGGGTACAATAGGTACAATGTCACAAATATGGTACGCTATTAGGAGAATGAGCAGGGCGGCAAACGGGTAAGTTGCGGAGTCATCGCTTTTGTCACGGAACTCTCACAGCTGTGTCAAATCACGGCGTGTACTGCTAAGCCTTTTCTAATGATAGCTGCGCTACCGTACTTATTAAAAGAGGGTCAAATCGAAAGCAAATACCAGTAAGTAATACGGAGCGTACAACGGTTAGTTATCGATAAAGAGGTGCCATTCAACTAACTACTCGCTCGGCACTACGATTGCTACTAGACGGTACTCCGACAAAACAGCAAGTTCAGGTAAGCGAAAGGCGGTAATATAGCGGGTGGAGATCAGGCATACAGGACAAAGCGTACAAAGTGGGACTGCGGGACTCAATCTTGCTCATTCTAATCACTGCTATGGTACATGATAAATAGATGCGATGAAGTAGCGATTGGAGTAACATACGATAAAATATTATAACCAACGAATAATGATATGTATTGATGTAATGGTAAGTTTGGCAGGTGATCACTGGTACTACTCGTAAGTTTCTGTGGTGCGACAATGGTACGATATCCCTTTTCTTTTCCTACTCGCATACATACAAACGTACGGTGACCCTATATAAGTAAAATTTTCTGCACGTTGCTCCTATATAGCTGGTTAATTTTGGTTCTAATTTCGTATAAAATCATTTCTCAAACATGGTAACAAAACAATAAATTTCTGGATCATTTATGGCCTATATAACTGCAAAGACAGACTTTTGAGTGTCCATAAGAATGAGCTAGGATAATGCTGAAAATGGTCGGGTAGACTTCTCTCCGCGATAGCTTAAGGGTCCCGGTAGACTGAGGTTGGGACCGAATTTCAAATTTTCCGAAACCTGCAACTGCAAAATTTGCACTATACTTATTGCTAAAATTTACTGTGTGTTATGTGCAATAATTGCACTTTATCAACACTAGGGAAAAGGATATTTGATTTTGGCTGCCGAATTTACTTAATTTTAGAAGACGTGGGTTCGAATCGGATCCAGGTAAAACTGATAAATCATCGATTCTAAGCATAAATCGGGGGTTCGCTTTGGATCTTAATTCACGCTGGGCTCAGCGAAACAATACTCTATATCCTTATCAAAAAGTACGGCGATACTATAAGCGATCTAGAAAAGAATCCTAATATTCGAACTTTGAAGTGCAAGTCAGGGCATTTCGCGTCCTAATGCGAGACGATTCGTGTAATATTCGATTTGGTTTGACTTAATTTCATCTCAAAAAGTGCTGTTCTGTACAACGCATAGCAGATCCAAAGGCTCATAAGCGCATTGTGTACTAACTGTAGCGGTCGGTTCCAGGACCAAATGATCATACTATGTTAAGGGTTTAAAGTTCACGGTTTGCTTACGAGGTTCAATAAACGGTTGACAATCTTATTTGGTTCATCTTTATGACAAATTTCCTAGTTAAGAATTAACTACTCATTCAATAATACGCTAGAACGTATGAGTAGTACACTACCGAAGTAATGAGCTACTATGGGGCGTTCCCAATTCCTACTAGTTCAAATGGTCCAACAAAATTGGCTCACTTAATTGATTTTCCTTATCGGATTGGATGTCTCAACTCAATTCCTAAATATGGATACTGTTCTAGAAAGATCGGATCGTTCGTTATTGTTATTACGAAGAGGCATAAACGTGGTTTGAGGGACAAGCTGTGTGCAGTCCCTGGTTTGTGACACAACCAATAAATACTGTGAATTCGGGTAGCTTCTGCCAGTTGGGCGACTACACATTATCATTGTACACATTTCATGTCAACTTCGGGGCGTAGGGGAAAGGGCTACGGTTGCTTTTAGTACCTATAAATTTGACTAAAACTATTTTGTAATAAAACTAAAACTATGTTATTTTGGCTTGAAAACGGCTCTCAATAAACTCTATTTGGTATTAAAATTAAAGTAATATTCCCATCGTTGCCTATTCGATAAAACGAGTCAGTAAGCAGAGGCCCCGGTTGTCGGGACAACCGTAACAAATTTGTCGACTGAAATTTATTCCGATTGTATTCTTAGATTATTCGGATTCCTATTTTTCGACTGAGACTTTGCGTTCAATTCGGTAGGGGCTGGGGAAACCTATAATTCTCAATATCTTCCTAATTTACCAGCCTTTCTCTATGAAATTTTGCATAAGGGCTGGGCTCGACCTTATTTCTCGATTTATGACCGGGTCGACGGTCCTCACAAAAATTGGTCCGTCGGGCCAAGACCCGATGGACCCGATATCGCGTCTAGCGACATCGTCAATTTCACTATACAAAAATTTTAACACTACTATTAAATTTACCAACCCAGGGTTGGTAAATTTAATATTGTCATTGCAGCGGCCGTATATCGGAGATTCAAGTCTCCGGCGGCTTGTGTGCTGCATTGATGACTGCTATATGTATGTGGAGGAGAAACAAACTATAAAGCTGAAAGCTAAAGCTTGGAAAAATATGTGCAAAAGCAAGACCAAAACCTACTTATGAAACTGCATATACTGCGAAGAGATCTATGAATTCTGTGTAAAACCTGAGAGGCTTTTGCGCTGCTCGGGTTTATTTTTTTATAACTTTTCGACGGGCCACGGTTTTGCCGGGCTCGATAGCTCAAATGGAAGGCCTAACGGGCCTCTATTTGTAGAATAAAAATCATTAAACTGCGTGGAGGGAATTTTGAGTTATGAACAGTTAAGGTTTTAGGTAGGGGCGGACCCCTGTAGGGCCGTCGGGTTTGTAATTCCGTCCTGATAATGTTGGGTTTTAGAATGGTGTCCGGTAGCGAACACTCTTACAAAGAAACGGCGAGAGTTCCAACGAAATTCTTGCAGAGAATCTTAAAATATTTCAATTTTACTTTTTTGTGGGGGCAGACCCCATTAAGGCCGTCGGGTTTGGCGTTCCGACGCGAAATCGAGATAAGTTTGAAAGTTACATTCGTTAACAGACATTACTATGAATAAACGGCCAAAGCCTTAACAAAATTCTTGGAGGAGATCCTAAGATATATCAATTTTATTTTGGTGGGGGCAGGTCCCTTCAGGATCGTCGGGTTTGGGATTCCGACGTGATATTCGGAGGTTGTAGATATTAAATCAGTAGCTCGGATCCTAGTAGATATCCGGGTATAATAATAACCAAATTGCTGGGTAATTCTCGAGATATGCCAAATTTCCAATCTACGTGAGCTGTCTCGCTCACAGGGCGTTGAGTCAGCATGTCTACTTGTGGTTCGATACAATTTTTCAGCGTGTGTACGATGCCTATAGCACTACTGCCTTATTAATAAAAACTTGACTGAGTTCCTGAGGTAACTTGGTCCCTACAATATCTAATTTTGTCCTAGATTCCTACTTACAAAATATCAAAACAGGCGGACGAACTTGCGTCCAAAGAAATCGTAAATCGAGCAAAATCATTGATAAATACTTAATGAAAATAGTGGGACCACGGATGATTCGGAGTTCTACTGTCAATTTTCAACCAAAATCTGTTTTGTTTAACCTCGGTCGGCTCAAAGAACATATTTCCAAAAACTAATTCCACTCAGGGAATCATGTAAAACTAGGTCATAACGCGGGTGTCGCGCTTGTTTATACCCTAACTCATCGACCGAGGGAGGTTCAGTATGACTTCGGGCATCTCATGTAATCAGGTGAGTGGCCAACTGTGGCTGCAAGTCGGCGGGCAAGATAGGACGGACAGGGCTATGATGTAAAACAAAGTATGGACAGGGAGTCCACAGATTCTTAACGTTACTTCTACTTAACATATGTTCCACTATACCCTAGTTACTTCTACGGACTGACTTAATCTAACTCGCTTCAGTGACACTGGGTTCTAAGGACAAACGTCCCTGTCCACACTTACAGAATCCGATCCTTTGCTTCAACGTCCATCGCCCATCCATCTACGCGTACGACCAACGCAAAAACCAAAATCAATTAGAAAACTCCAAAGAAGAAAACACACTACGTAGAGTAAGCACCAGAGCCGGTCTGCAAAACGACCGAACTATGCGCTGCCAAAGTCATACTGAACGCTGCAGAGTTCGTGCAGCTCAGCTTAAATACTGAAAATATTAGATTTTTTAAATTTTGAGTTTGGAGTCCGTTAAAGTGCTTGGTCTGCACTTTTGGAGCGATTTGACCCTAATTTAGATCCGAAAAGCAAACTTTATTATCAGTCCGATTTTATATAAATTTCGGACAAATTTAATACAAAACCTGCTGGAAACTTCTACATAAACATTATATATAACTGCCAGCTATGAAATTAAACTTCGTACTAAATTGTAAACTTCGCATTAATCCATAACTTCAAAGAGCGGCAATATTTGCTTAAAAGCCTCAACTTTGGTGACCGGACAGTATATAATTCTGGAATGTACGCAAAGTTACTAGCAACCCTCGATTTTCAAATACACCTTTATATTAAACCCCAAACAGCATTTGTTTAATTGATAAGAAACTCCGAAGCTTTCAGTATTAATTCCAGCCACGAGGTCAAGCTAGTATAAAACTAACATTAATTCGCCAGCAATTCCGCATCAGGTTTCTATCACCCTTTGATTGTGTATAAATCTAATGTTTACCCAAGCGTGTGTGTGGCTCGTAATATTAAGCTAATTTCAGCTTAATATTAACTTTATATTTCGTAGCCGGTTAAATATTAAATTTATACGAAACTTCTAATGTTTTATTTAAAAGCTCTGCGCCGACTTCATACAAATCAAAATCGAACTGTTATAGATGTGCATCCAGCTTATAGAGACTTGTATACACTAAGATGCTTGGAAACAGCGTCCAGAGAAAGGGATGCGGCTTAAGTAAACAAAAAGAAAACAAGCGAGGACAACGAGCGCGCGAAGAGGGTCCTATCCCCTCAGTAATGGCCAGAGGGCCAAGAGAGTATCGGATTCGGACTCAGCGCGTCCGTCCGAACACAATGGTAAGTAACAGGTCCGTATTCGGACGAGAAAAGGTACGGGTGGGCTCTTGGGGGAAGTCCATGACAAATTTTACACAGATTAGAGTGTTTTAAACGGTTCCCGGAGTTCTGGGTCTTTATGTACATATTTGTGTTGGTCTTGACAAGGGGAACCCAACGCGGAGATAACGAAGGTTATTCCTGCGATTTTCACGCGAGTGGGTACCTAGAAGCGAGCACAGCGGGACTGGTCCGGCCCCAAAAGAAATCCTCGGATATAGGGATTACAATGATACCTTGTACATATACATGTGTTCATTATTCGTAGAATTGTTTACGTATACACCTATTTACCCATAAGTCCGTGGATCCGGGTCGGATTTCCACGAAACCGGTCTCATTAGAAAGCTATGTTAAGTAAAATTGTTAAACTTAACTTGTGTTAATATTTCGAGTTCCTTTTTTAAACCAAAAATGTTAAGTACTAAATTTATGATTTCTCAACGGTTCCGGAGTTATGGACCGGACCCGATATTTTTGATACCAAATTCTTATAAATTTTCATTTTAAAGTTCGTCTTATCTTGATAACTTGTCCCGTGACAATGATAACATTGAACACTGGGAATTTTGATATTTTAGGTTTTCACTTATACTTTTCAGGAAATTTGCTCATTTGCTGTTCGCTACAGGGCGAACAGCATTTTTGTGGTCCTCATTTGTGAGGACCGTCGTGACGGGTATCCGTCACGGCCAGTCTTTCCTGCGAGAATTTGCAACAAGTTCGCTGTCCTACCACGCGGGGAGGGGCTATTCCTACATATATATCGGGTTCGGCGGGGAGTCGTACCGTCCTAATTTCTACGAGTCATGTATGTCAAGAGCTCGCCACACTCACAATTTCTACCTATAAAAACACTAATTTACAAGCGTAAAACTCCCTATATTTTCCTTAAAACCATCCTAAACAAGACAAATTATTCAAGATTAATGGTACCTCCAAAATTTAAATTGCACGGGTACAATATAGCATAACAATCATCATACAAATGGCAAGGTAAATTGGCGCTTTTATAGCCAAGAAAACGATACAATTATAGTGCAACAAACATACGTTCATAACCAATGGTACAATACATCATTATAATAGTAAGAATGGTACAAAATCGTAGCAATATACTGGCGCTTTTACGGCCCTTAACAACAATAAAAGGATCATAAAACTGTATAGAATCATGATGAAATATAGGCGCTTTTATGGCCTTTAACAACGCAAAAGTATGGTATGAATATGGTACACACAAATATATAATAAAGCGAATTAATACGTGCCTTTATGGCCATCAAACATGGTACAACAAACGATGATATACGCGATTTAGGTATGTCAAAATAGCTTTATGACTCACAACAATCGATAATTATATTTCTACATATATACAGTAACAATGTTTCGATGATTCTTCGTCCCTGAAATGTTAATAACGATACCCATTTTTATCATGGAAAACTGTCGGCCGTGCGGGCCGAAATATGACGGAAATCTCTAGTTCGAGGTTAATGGACGTAACGATTTATGATTTGTGCCATATATATACGATTTATAAACAGGGTAACGGCACCGTCTTGTGGTCGGTTCGTATGTACGGGGGAAATCGGCTGCTTGCGCAGAGAAGGGTTATAGATTGGTTCTAATCCTATTTCTGTACGTGTTTCGATGTTACAGTGGGTTTTATACCCAGTTGCGTCATTTCCGTGAGGTATTCTAAGCTGGGGAGACATTCGCAACTAAATTCGAAAATGTTCACCGTTATGCTATGGCCAGGACAATTAGGGAATTCGCCAAAATGTTGACCATTACACTGTGGACAGGATTATTGGTATTCGACAAAATGCTGGCCATTACACTGTGGACAGGATTATTGGTATTGGACAAAATGATGGCCATTACACTGTGGCCAGGATTATCAGGGTCTTTGATTAAATATTGGCCATTGGACTGTGGCCAGGATTATTGGGGTATTTGTAAATGTTGGTCATTGGAGTGTGGCCAGGATTATTGGACTGTCTATGAAATGTTGGCCATTAGACTGTGACCAGGATTGTTGGGGGTATTTGTAAATGTTGGCCATTGGAGTGTGGCCAGGATTATTGGAGTGTCTGTAAATGTTGGCTTTTGGAATGTGGCCAGGATTATTGGTTTTCAATAAAACGTTGCCATTCGGCTATGGTCAGGATTAATTCACCTCATAACGATCCAGTATGGATCTGTTACATCTGTATGGACCATTATTATCATCAATTTTTCACACAGTGCGCGCCTAAAATGACCGTCGCATTATGAGCGAGTGGCTCGCTTGAGATTTCGGAACTATTTAAATTAATAATAAATTCTATTTTTAGAACAATTTTAAAATTTCGAGCGAGCGACATTCATTTTTGGCGAGTACTGTACTTATACAGGCCAATCCAAACGCTTGAAAGCAAAAATAATGTAGCAGGAAACTCGAGCGGGTCGACTCATAAACTCTTAAAACCGGAAGCTGTTCCGGCACGTTTGAGCACTCGACCCGAAAGTCCTACGCTTACCTAACTGAGCCACTGGCTTTTAAGCAAACAACAGGCAATTTGGAAAGCTGGATAGTATATCCTAAAACCTGGAAATTCAAAATATGGCTGCAATATACATGACAAAACGCAAGCCTAGTAAATCTCGGTGTAATGTAATAAATACTCTGAAATTTGAAACATGGATAGTGTTGGCGAATTAGATTAGGCTAACATTGCCCAGGAAGTGCTCCAACCAAAAAATGTTGTTAATCAGGTACCTAATTGCAGCAGTGGTCTCGGTTTTTCGATGTGACGTCTACGTATGGAGATAATACATAGTCCGCAATATAAAGTAAATGTATAGCCACATTTGGAAAAGAGCCATCAAAAACCTATTTTTGACCATTTTGACCCGGGATATTACTGTCAGAGATTTCTAGCAGTTTATTCAAGGGCACATTTACATCACTATTCCTATCGCCCTCGAAATCTATCTACCCTGCGATGATAGATGATTCTGTTTGATTACACTGTGCAAGAGCTATAACAGATAATAAAAACAATAAACAATGTTCCAAACATAAAGGGTTATATTTCTAAAAACACTGGGCTTCTACAAATTTCCACCTTGGGATAGCTTGCGGCGCAGTTTATATATTAATTTTTATGGCTTCCAATATTCACAGTTTTACCTCTTTCTCGTTTCTTGTAAAGGATGAAGATTTATTAAGGTCAGCGGAACCATCCATTGGGACATCCAGAGTCGTAGTGTCTGTTCCTCTAACGTTCTGTAAATAGTCATGCGCAGATATCCCAGGATCTTTAGATTTCGGAATATATTCTGCAATTAAACAATAAAATGGGTTTTAGCAAGCAGTATACACTCCAAGACAGGGTCTGGTGCACCGAACCAAAATATGCTGGCTTTTCGATTCGCTGAAAATTACGCCAGGCGAAATGAACTGGCGGTCCCGAATTGAAACTGGAGCGCAGGATTTTTGGGCTTTGAACAGAAGAGCATCACAGTTTAGAAATACAGAAAGTTTCTTAAACTTAATGTTTTAGCGAAAAATATACACTATAGTTAGTCAAAACAACCCTACAAAACAGAACAAAGATGCAGTCTCACAAATAACCATGCAACCATCTAAAGGTTACATTGCAAGTCGCCTTGACGACAAAATCAATGCATGAGTCGCAACAGAATACGCCCAACTCAGCACTGCTCCAACTTTTCCAGCGATAACAGAATAAAAAATTTATTACAAGATTTACGCCAGTAAAATTTCAGAACCAGTGATTTTGATACACGACAAGCAATAAAACACACGCATCGCACACACATTTAAGCTACACTACTTCAGAGAATCAAGTTTTTAGAAACTGTCTTAAATTAAAACGCATAAAGTAGAACTCCCCCGGAGTAAGGATATAGCAGTAGAACGCTCATTGTTAAATACCCACCTTCACCACGAAGTCTAGCAAGCCTCTCTGCCAGTTCCTCATCGGGATCGGGAAGTTGAGAGTCCAAGGCAACCTCTTCGGTATATTGTCCGATTAAGTCCGCAGAACGCTCGACGTCAGAACGTGTATCCGGGGGATGATAGGACTAAAACAATTTTTGATTTACGTAATCTATGCTACATAATAATACATATTGTAAACATAACGAGTTGTAGTAAGAGTATTGACATGGAAATGAATATGACTTTATTTCAAATTGTATAAATAATACTAATTTATATAGGCTAAAAGAGATTATGATTATCAAGAGATGTCGCATAACGTTGAATTACGGCTAATTATACTGTTACCATATTTATCATGGTATTTCAAGGGTTTTATGGTTTACATTGCCAAAATGTAGTGAGTTCCATTTGTTTTTATTGCATGCAGGACATCATGAATGATCTATATAGATTTCTCGGTACACTAATACTATGTATGTTTTGGTTTTTGGTTATATAAAGTCTGCACGACAGTGTTTTCAATGGGTTTAGGGTCAATGAACTCGATTGCTAGAATATATTGTGTCTTCAGCATCATGTTATATATTGTGTAACAGGGTATGAAGAATGTTGTATGTACAGATTTTTCGGCACGATGGATTGATTATCTAGATACTAGCATGAATACTTCGTCCGTTTTCAGTTGTTTTCAATGCACTTAGAGCCAACGAGACTTTATGATTATAGATGGGTTCAGAGTTGCAAACTTTTCAGTGCATCAAATATGCAGTATAATTCATCAAACACAAAGCCTGTGACAAGTGATTACAAAAAACGACCATTTGATGAAGCTACGCTCGCTCCGTTTAACCCGCGCTCTCAAAATACTAGCATTAATTTAGCCTTTTTAACGCGTATTCATAAAAAAATTTTAGTTTGTTTGAGTTAATGGGTTAGAACACAAAAAAATTGTTAATTTTTCTCAAATGATACAACTATGTAGTAAAAAATTTGTTATAAAATTTTGTATCAAACTGAAACCATCTAGTTGACTCCTATATACGACCGTATACAGAAAGGCAATAAAGCTGATGCTGATATCTGCGTACTAGCAATTCTATGCACTTCCCATGCATCACAAAACTGTTTTTTTCTCGCAAGACATGTTTTTTGCAAAAATGAATTCTTATGCAGACATTTCTTACAAATTTCTTGAAAAAGTCGCTGATCCGTATAACGTCTATTACACTTCAAGAGATTAAAGAATTATGCCAAAAATTTTCAGGATAGACATGGCTGTCGCGTTTCGAACGAGTGATCAAACAAACGCAGCACTATGATAATAAGCAGCGAGCCAATACCAATTAAGCAGCGGTACCATTCCTGGCGGATAGTATACACAACTGTTTTCACTCACACTTAATCACTATATGTATGCAACATTTGCCAAATCGAAAGTTCATATCAACGTTTACACTAAGTTTAACAGAAACTTTAGTTGCAGGCGTTGTTCTGTACATTTTATATGGCTTGTGTTAAACCTCGAACATTCACAAATATGCACACCGACATTTTCTGACGATTCTCTAGATCACAATAAAAACAACGAGTATGGATAGAATTTCATGTAAGTTTAATTAATTGAGAAAACCAAGAAATATACGTAGTTATCAAACATAAATTTAAACTGCTGAGACAAGCTACATCTGACTGCGCAGCAATACATACTCAGAATATAACTGTGATTATAGTTATTAAGAAGTGTAAAATAGTTAGTTCCATCAATATTAGACGCAATTATAACAGTGGGCACTGTGCATATATAATAGCATAATCGTTGCTGACTGAGCTTTAAATCTAATACAAACATAAGGAAAATATGTTGTACGACAGCACACAGCGTACATCACAAACCATCAATTCGCCGCAAATTCTCACAGTGAATTTGTCTGCAAACATTATAACGGGAATCTTCTGCAATATTTTGTATTCGTCTCAAATCCTTTGCCAACAATATATAATTGGATAGATAATGATTGAAGAAAAGTTATTAAAACCCGATAGTTTTGAGGTCTAACATATCATCATAACGAACACTCCAACTATGTATTACAACATACATATAACCACAAACTAAATATAATATAATATAATATTAACTATACTTCATGGAAGAATCATTAAAAATACACTAGTATAGCCTTTCCGAGACATTTTAACCTCTTCAACACGAAACTACAAACTTAAATTTACTTCGATATATCAAGTAAGTTATGTACAGAAACACCCAAAATAATCCAAACGCCCTGTTCGTGATAAGTCATCTATCTACTAGGATAATGGTCCAAATAAATATTTTCTGAACCTCTTCCACAGGTTGAGTCCAAAAATAGTAAATACTGGCTGGTATCAAAATTACCGGTCCATCTACAAAATTTAACGAATTCGTCCATTTTCGGATCGGCTTGAGCTAACCGAAAGACCCGTGATTCAGAAACAAATTATACCTTACGAACAGCTAGGCCGATTCGTCTAGAATCTTTCCTTTAACCACCATCACACAAAAACTATCTCTATCAATAAATTTTGGGAACGAGGGGCTTTTTATGCTTATTTAATGCTACACTGTCATCACGCAAAACTGTCTCAGCATATAATCTTATCAATAAAATTTGAGAACATGCGACGTTTTAAGCTTATTTAATGTGCCAATCTTGGGGCTAAAATTGAAACTAAAGCAAACAAATTAAACTGTATACTATTTTAAATTTGGATTTTTGCTTCAAAATGCGCAATGTGTAATGTTATTAGTATATTTAGGAGTCAAAATGGTTTCAATATTATTGTTCCTGACAGCAACTGTTTCCGGTTTCACAATGTCTTCGAAAACTCATATATATGTATATATATATATATATATATATATATATATATATATATATAACATGACGCCGTGGTGTTGTACCACCACGGGTTCAGAAGTCGAAAACCTAAAGTAGCAGTGCCATTAGCATAGTTAAGCCCGCAATGATGCGTAAAGCAATGGCGTTCAGGCGGATATATATCAAGCGAGTATGGCTCGACTTCCGTCAAAACGCCTAGGCCTGCCGAAGTCTAGCGACGGTGTCAGTCACTTCAGAACCACACGTCGGAATATTCTAAGCAACCATGTTCGCCAGTTCAAAGCGACAATGCCTGCCTATGCCTCAACGCAGAGTCAACCTTAGCGGAATGCGCCGATTTACAAGCGCTGTGGTAATTCCGCCAGTAGTTTAAGTGAAACTATAGCGGTCCGCCGCCGAATCCAGCGTACCAAAAACTCAGTGCAATTACAAGCTTAGAAACGTAGCCGCATTCCAAACAAGAACGGCGTTTCTAAAATTTACTGAAACTACTTACTGATCATAAACTAGAAAATATAAACATATTTAGATGTGCCAAAACTAGGCTAAAGTCAAAACAACAACCGACCAATTTCTTGTAAAATATCAATATTTTAATATTCTTCCGGCGATAGTCACAATATTTGCACACATCGCCTACTCTTAACCTTTAAAAACATTAACTCAAAATGATCAAAACGTCAAAAAATATTTGTAGCAGCTCGCTAGAACATCAGCTGAGCGGTTACATAGACTCTGCATTACATATATAAACATATATATGTATATATATAATCACCACAAACACATATTATAGACTACACCAATATCTTACAACTTAAAATATTTTATCTACTTATATACAATATAAAAAATATCATGCTAACATGTTTTATATCAGTTTTAAAATAATTAATAAAACATGAAACAATCATGTTCAAGTTATATCGTCAGCAAACGATATCAACAATTAAATTACAATAATTAATATAGTAATACTTAATATATAAATAAACATGCTCTCTTATGCGCACTTATGAACTAAATTATACTCTGCAAACACAAAGACACAACAATACAACGGCTGTGATTTAATGGAAATCTATCAAACATCAGATCACGACTGAAATTCTGCAATGATAATACATCATAGAATTTTAGCACCAATGAAATAACCTATACTCTACAGCCACGGCTGTGGCAACGCTTGGCCATTTTGATATAACACATATGGTTGGCCATGCACAATAGTTGAAACGGAGCGAACGTAGGGAGCACAGATTCCCGAAACAGCGTGTAATTTTTGTACAAAGAAATTCTTCTTTGTCAGTCTGTATCATGCATAACTCATCACCAGATTGATGAATTTCCGAGCGTTTCTAATGCTTTCCTATATAAATTTTTACAAAACACGCTAACTAACCTTTTAAAATGATCATGTGTAGTTCCAAAAATTTTTTATTTAAAAACCTTGCGAGCAACAGCTACACATGCAAAATTAGGCCAGTACGACGGTGCCGGAGCTAAATTTGCTAAACTATGACATCCAAGATTGCCAAATTTTGCAATTTTTTCATCATAGATGTAAATACATGATTATAGTGTGCCTATATATATAGGTTTCCGGAGTTCCTAAATACGATAAACGCAATTGCATTTGCCCGGTACATATATAAATATTATTTTAACGTAGTGATAGGTGCTAGGGGCCCAAAACACTTCTTCTAGTTAAAATTTGCGAATTATAAAAATTTCAGAGTTTTTGCCTTTTCAGTCAATGCAGTTTTGTCAATATAAAGGGTCTCACCGTTTTGATATGTGATTAAAAATGGTCGTAGCGTTGCCATAACGGCCATAACCGTTTATTATTATTGTGGTACTTTATAGGGGGCTCAGAAAACGAAATTGAAATTTTGCAATAGTTACTAATTCCACTCAGTAACTATTTATAAAGGCGTGTTCACGCGTTCAAACTTTTTGCTAAAATTTTGAGCTCAAAATTTGAGCAAATTTTGATCAAAATTTGACAGTAATTTTTAAAGAAAAAAAGGCAATATTTCAAAATTTGCGATCAAAATTTGAGCAAAAACTTTTTCAGGTTTTGCAAAAAGTTTGAGCTTGTGAACACGCCTTTAGTTACAGCAACACGATAGCGCTAAAAACTGATAAAAATCAGTTCAAAGAAATATAATAAAACTCGACCAACGTCATTTAAGACGTTGAACGCTCTTATAAGCAGTAACAAATGAGATTATAATCTTATTTTTTTCTCATATATACGTTGTGGTAGTCAAAAAGTTCGATATGACGGTGCGTTGAAAGGAAAACTTCAAAAATATACGAACACCATGATATGACAGAATAGGTTTACAAATATGTTTTAATACAATTGAAAAAAATACACTGGACTATTCGCAGAAAATTTTGCCAGGGGGCACGAACCAAGGGGCCCCTGGTTCCGAACCCGGCTGCTCCGATTTTGCCAAGGGGCATTGTCAAGAAAAAATAATTAAAAATTGTGTCAGAAACACTGTCAAAATGCTTTTGATGGAGAGAAAAAGCTATTTTGAAGCAAATTTTGCGAAATTTTTTGCTTCAGAACAGAAAGTACAAATTTTGACCAAATTTTATATACTTTAGACCGATTGGAAACAAAAAATTCCCAAACAGGCATTGAACCGGGGGAGCCCAAAATTTTGCCAGGCGACACCTGTTTTAAACCAGTGGAAACTAAAAAATGCCAGGCCCCCCAAATTTGGAGAGCCCAGATACATACTGCACTGCACTTATTCAAAATTCTAAATTTATGACAAACAACTACTATTATTAACAAGCCAAATAAATCACTATCGGATCAAGTGAAGAATCATAAGCTTATCATTACAATCACTTACTGTCAATCATGGTAATTTACATACACTGGAAGGCCTTAATACACTTATCACTACAACAGACCAAGAGGTTTATTATATCAGGCATCGATTTTTCGACATCATATTTTCCACTCGGTGCCCAATTAGATCTGTTCGTAGGTCAGCTTCACAAATTTCAATCCTCATAACATCAAGAGACCGAGTATTTGATATATATGGACCACATCCGACGGCGTCGATCAAGGTGGATTAGATGATTTTAGCAGCAGTTAAAAACGATGCTGAATCGTGCGGCTTTTGATTTTTTGAACAGGTTGGTGTACGTTTTCTGTTAAACAACAAACCAGTGATTTCTATATATTTGAAATTGCAATGGTGGCAGCATGGGTAGAATACGCTCGCATCAGGGACAACGCGATACTCATACATTTTCATTTCGTGGACATGGCCTTTCCTGTAGAACCGAAGTACTCCTTACTCGGCGGGGTACAAAAGAATGTGCATATAATATTTACAAATAAAGCTGTTTGCTTCCACTAATCTGACCTGTCCACAGCCTTCCGTTATGTGCGACAAACTTTGGGAGGGTGGGTAATGTAGGGTATTCATTTTCGAGAGAAATTTTAAAGTGGGCAATAAATTTTGTTCAATAAAACGAAATATTTTTTAATTTCATTTATTTCTACTGCGATGTAGTAATTTCAGGCCATAAAACGTTTTAGCATTAAAAATGGTGGTCATGTTTAAAAACATTCTGCATACCGAAAACATAGATTTAGAGACAATAAAAATTTTGGATTTAGTTGCGCATAGGTGAGAGGGTTCGTTCGAGTGGGGGAAATAAGGTAAATGTCAGAAACATGAGGGGATTTAGAAAGAGGGGAACACCACCAACGACACTGTGTACGGGCTAAATAACATAGCGAATCAGCCAGATCCAGGTTGATCTTGACGGTAAATAAATTTTTAGAATTTTGCCATCCCTCATAAGATAAAGGATTTCTAATCGTGGTAATATAACCGCTGCGAATTTAACAGTAACGACGTCGTTGCAGCGACAGTTATTACATGCATTTAGCTTACTTACATTAACAAATATCTGGCTAGCAACAACTTAACTTACCTCAGCACCGGGTTTTTCTCTTTGAGGGCTCTTGCCTTTCAACTTTGCCAAGCGCAGTTCAATTTCATCTTGTGATATCCTTCTTGATCTTCCTGCAATCAAGTCAAAACTATGAAAGTAAATAATCATCATATGATCTCGACAAACCTAAAAGGTTTACGGCGCTACAAAACTCTATTTTTAAGCGTGAAACAATTTGCATTGGAATTATGCAGTAAAACAAGATCACACAAACGCCAAATTTGCTAAAATAACAGACTGAGTCTCAAACTAGTAGCATAAAATTCAAACTTCCATGTCAACAACAACAGCTACAACCCAAATTAGACTGTACCATACATACAAAGGTTTATCCGTTATGCAGCAGCATTTCAATAACCCAATCTAGTGAATAACCCAAGTGATGATGGAAACAATTCTGCCATACTCCTCAGAATATACTGACACACCCACTTGATAAACTGTTTTGCATTCCACAGAAAACAACAAAGCAATAATTTCATAAAAAGGTTTAATTTCATTGAATTTTTGTAGTAAGTGGAACGAGAGTACCGAAGAATTCTCAGCGGTCAGAGTGGCAAATTTCGACGGTGTCCGTTTTGGCGGTGACAGGCACAAATCAACTTCTTCTGGGCGGATTGTCTAATGCGAACGCTCATTCGAAAGCTTAGAAACTGTATTTGTGCCCTTTGGTTAGAGACTAAACGTATATATTCCAAATCCTTCACATTGTTAAGCTCGAATGAGTTCACGTGGGGTCAAAAAGATGTCAGACAAAAAATGTTATGGGTTATAACTTGCCAATTGTGCAAATATTTTAATCAAATTAATCTGATTCTGTACAGCAAAAAAGATCTATATCACAGTATATTATGATTTGATACATGGTTCTTTTAAAATGCAGGATCTGGGTCAAGAGGCGTTTTAAATAGCAGATACACGAAAACTGCAGTCTCCGCAACTACTCGAGCTATACGGATGTTATTGGTCTCATTCCGTAGAGCAATTACCGCTCTATATAGCTTCTCATAGCGTGATGCTGGTGTCATTATTTGTCAAAAAGGGTTAGATCAAAATGGAGTTATCAACGGGTCCACGAGAGAGCTAAAAATAAGTGAAAACGATAGCACTGTACTGTTGTAGTCGTTATTTACACTGCAGGGTTGGGCCAAAATGGAGTTGTGGAAGGGCCATAAAACGCAAAATAGACATAAAAGTCGATATCTCCGCTGCCGCTTTAGCTAGATATATGGGTGTTGTTGGATTCATTTTACAAAGCACTTCATCCTCTATGTAGTTGCACAGTGTGAATCGATAAATATACAATAAGAAGGTATATATCTTAATTGATTCAAGAATCATGATTGATATTGGGTTAATTTTGTAAATTGATGCTCAATATAGCTGTGTACGTCACTATATAGTACATATTCAAAAATCAAAATTCGCCACTTTCCCGGTGACAGAAGGTACCAGTTCTTAAATATTATAGGCATAAATTCCAATTTCTCGTCAGTTATGAGCGAACTGGAGTATAATAACATGAAATATTTAATCTTAATTTTTCCAAGCGAACATTTAACATCTAAAGCTTTATAATGTAGCAGAAATTACATTTCTACACACCTGTTTTTTCTTCACGTAAACGGTTCAGTTTATCGGTAATTATCTGATCTTGAGTGCTTTGCTTGAAGAATGTAGGAGGCTCTGTTCTTGGCAGGCTCATTTTAATCGGGGCTTCATTTTGTCGATCGATGGACTGCTTCGATCTGTCGCTATAAATATATATAGTTTCATTTATATCACTTTCCATTTCAATGATTTATATATATGAAAATGAAAAATAGAAATTTCCGCTGCATCAAGCACGGCGATGCTCATCTCCGTTTCCCCAAACTTCCGGTACGTAAGGGGTTCAATGTCGGCCACAAGTGACGCGCCTGCACTCGGTCATTAGCGCAGGTACGGTACTCAATTTACCAATCCCAAAGAGATGGAATGATGAGTGATTCTGGCCCGGATCGAACACCCGACCTTACCGTAGGAAATCCTACGCTCTGCCAAACGAACCACTGGGTCTTATAATCATTCACACCCTGCCTAAATTAATAACTATCCAGCTACATGCATTGTGTATTATCAGAAAGTTACATGGGTTCGCCAAATAGGGGAGGTACCCCCAAGCATTTCGATCTCTCGTAGGTTCTTCCAGATAAACTTGGCCGCCTAGTTTATGCCACCAAGTTACTTTCCTCTGGATCTTAAAATACCAAATTTTTTCGCGATATAATAAAAATTTCGTATTTTTGGCAAAAAAATTGTAAAATTTCTGTCTGCTGGCCCAAAAATCGTTAAATTAATTAGAGTTGCTTAATTACAAGTTTTTGATGTTTTGTGACAGATGCCATGCTTTATGGTCCCGATGTAAACTGCGAAATTTTCCATTCGTCCCAGTTATATATAAAACTGGAGCGCCTCTGAGCCATGCCTCCGGATAAAAATTTAGTAGTTTGGATCAGGATATTGAATCGATTATTTACATACGTGCGAAAAACGAGTATAAATAATGCAAAAAAATAAGAACTGAAGAGCCTTCCAAAAAATAAAACTTGATATCCTAATGCTTAAATTAGATATTCCTCTCAGAACAACCATATTGCCGAAAACAAACAAATACTGTGAACTGCAATATATATATTGTTCTCTCAGACAGAGTTTTACCTTGAAAACAATTCTTTTTATCCTCAACTTTATACACAACTTGTCACTATTACGAGGGTTTTAGCAAACCGTTTGCTTCTTAAGTTAATACATAGCTGTATATACCTAAGTTTGTGCGAAATTTAACGAAATAAGTGGCGACTTAACGCTTTGTAATATTGACCGCGACTGTGACAATTTGAGTTTTAAAAGTCCTAGAAGCACTAGAACATGAAATAGAACGTAAGTATCTGGAGCAAAAACAATATAACATGATTTATTACATATTACAGTAGACAGCAGGGAGTAACCAGAATTCCGGTTCCGGCGAAAATCGTTTTCCGTTGTGGTCACGGCAAAAGGTAAAAACCATACGTACCGGAACTGGAATTCCGGTTTAAAAATTTTGTTTCAAATTTTATACATATTTGCATCATCAGTGATCCAAACATGAAATATATATACAATGATTTACTTCCAAGACAACCAAACAAAAGAAAAGATTACCTCAGCAAATTTACACTGTGAAACGTAAGTACTTAGGACACAATTTCAGTGGGAATATTTTATCTTGACGCTGCAGGAATTTGTGAACCAAACAAAGCCAAGTCGATGCTTGTAACAGCTATTTTACAGATTCAGAAGTCTGCGGTGTATGTTAGAATTGAACCGGTCCTATTCAGTAATAGAGATGGATTATTTGTAAGTAGCTACTTATCTGTAATCTTGGCTAACATAAATTGCATCAAGCAGTACCAGCAGCCACAAACTGCATTCTTGGTAGTAAACGGTATCTATTGAAACTGTGCGAGCAGTATCACAGTTTGTCTCGTTTATTACATTTTGATTAAAAATTATCATCATCATCACCTAGCTGAGGGGCACTGGTTAGCCAACGCTAGCATAAATATTGTCTCTCACCACTGACCAGAAATTTATTGTATACCTTGTTTTATTTTTTAGAACCATATAAACCAATAATTTCAAGTTTCCTGCGGAATAACACGTAACAAACGTATATCCAGTAAGGGGGTGCAGTTGGAGCTGAACGAACGTGTTTAGTTTACGCTCTATGTATTAGAAACACAATAGTTTGACGCAATTTACATAAGACCGTATAATTGAAGACATTTTTTTGCTCTGGGTGTCCAAAAAATGACATACTGATCGACAAATAAATGTCATTAACTTCCTCAGTCCCTCAAAATTAATGAGAGGAAATGTCATCGCAATACATTAAGTTTAATGTAAAAGTTATTTTACTACATTTTAAATCCGCTGTACCTTCATTTATTCCTTCATCTATTTTATTAATATGTAATATGCCTCGAAGACCAGGTTCCGGTAAATGTCAATTACAGTTATTCCCTGGTGGACACCTATGATGAATAAATACGCATAATCTGAATTTGATATGACGATCATGTTTTGAAATCTGTGTTTAATATTTACAAAACTCAAAAGTTAATAAAAACAATACAAAAGGCTATTATATAACGAATGTAAATTACCCTGTCAGTTCACCGTAACATTTCCTGCACACAGGCATTGGGCGAGATGATGGTAATTTCGGTACTATCGCCTTATGATTGAGACATTTTGAACAAAATGAAAACCCACAGTTGCTACATCCAAGCTAAAATTCCAAAATCTAAACCAATAGTTTTTCACAAACAAGTAAATAATTAGCAGTCTGTGAAACGATGGCTACTATTGTAAAAAAATTTATTTTACAATTAAAATTCGAAATGCGCTAAAGTTTTCGTATACAGGATCACTTTTCGAATTCTTCAGACGCACAATTTATGCAAACAGCAGCGACAAAATAAAGACAAGGCGATTAATTTGAAGAAAAATCTTTGCAGTATTTGACGCGTACACAGAAAATTTACGTAGAATTCTAAACATCATACAAAAATACAATAAAAACAAAAACACCAAAAAACAGAGCACAAAATTATAGCTAGGTGACATGTGTGACCACACGCTGCAGACATTATGTATGCATGTCGGTATTATGTATGTCGAGCATTTCGTGACATATTCTGATGAAACAGTAATATTTTAAAGTAAGCAAGATACGGCCTAGCATCACGCACTTCACTGTATTGTTATTTACTACTTTGTGTTTCTTCGACAACACACATCATCCATTATTTATCTTCTGTAGCAATTCGGTTTAAGTCTTTAGAAAATCATTCGTTGCTTATTTCCAGCGCGGATTTGTTGAATTACAAATTTATTGGTTCCAGCAATAACAGTCTGTTCACACACCCTTATATATACATTTAAATCAAAGTATATATATATGTATATATATATATTATCACTTACTTCTTTCCGCATGAAACCATACTGAGCGAAGCAGCCGGTGCAAGACATCGTTAGCAAACCAGGTCTTCAAGCACCTGTTTCGGTGTTTATATCAATGTTTTATGCGACAAAAATCGATGTAAGTTTATAATTGCTCGACGCGATTTGCGTTTACAGCTCCATTAAACAGTGCAAATACTGTTCACTGCAATAAATTTAGTCATACATGCAAACGTAGCCGTTATATGGTAAAATGGAGTGCCCGAGAACGATTAAGGTTATCTCCCTCCAATAAGTACTTTGTCCAAAAGGCCACTCTGGCGTTTAGTCAGAGTGGTAGAAGCATGGTTAAAATAAAGTACATGTGTGCCAGAGATGCAAGGTGCCATACACAAACCGAACCACGGGTAGCCGGTTACATAGCGAAAACTTTGCTTGTCCGACATTCAAAACATAAAGCTTTGAAGCGTGCGTTACATATGACTATTCGCCACTGACATTTGGTTCATTCTAAAGCATTGTAGTCGTTTTATCAGTTCACCCCACCTTCACTGCCTCTATTTAAACATTTGAAAAATCAATTGTTCGGAGGGGGACAAAATTTTCAATTTTATACTATTATTACTCCAAACTGTGGAAATATGCAATGTACAAGCTAATAAATATAAAACTACAGAATTTTAAGGCTTCAATTTGTTGACACTTGAAGGCTACCACCGACCTTCTGAAAACACGAAAATTGAAATTTGCCCATTTTCGAACGGGGACGTTTTGGTCACAATAGCGAGTTTCTACTGTTTAGTCGCTTTCAATATTAATTTAATGAGTTGCTTCAAATAAAATGTATGGGTATATACAAATAAAAGGCCAGTGGCAGGCCTTATGGAAATGCGTTGTGTTGAACGGAGCATCTTTATAACTGCTGCCAAATCAGGCAGACATAGCTCTGTCAGTACAGCGCCTGCATTCGGATCCAAAAACAGGAGATCGTGGGTTTGAATCTAGAATTAGCACTTTTTACGATCTCTTTTCACATCCGTTCGTTGTCAGCACCTGCAACTAAGTCCAAATTAAAAATTTGTATATATCAGTCATGGCAGATTGAGTTTAATGAACTCAAATTAAATTTCAGACGCGGACCTCCAGGAATACCACCGAAATAAAATGTATTTTAATTCTGTCGAATATACTGAATTTGCAACAGCTTTAACGTCGGGAAGGGAAAGAGCAGTCGGCAATGCAACTATTTGCGGGTCCATACGCAGAAGATCGTGGGTTAGAATCCCATCTCAATTTTACAGCCAGCTGCTTTCCACATTTTTTCGTTGTCAAGAAACTATCTCTAGGCACAAATGAAAAATATGCTATATAACCAGAGTTATTTTTTGTGTGTTTCTTAGTGCAAAAACACAATGAAATTTCAAAAAACACACCTAAATTTGAAAAAATACAAATTTAGCACACATGAACTGTTTAATGCTGACCATGTTTATAACTGTAGAACCTAAGTCTATAAATTCTGAAATATGAAATAATTAGTGCTAAATATAACTGATTGGTCCATTGTATAAATATATATATATATATATATAATGCATACATTAATATAAAATTGCTACTAGCCGGTTAATTATCATTGATTGACCTTCCCTGTAACGCTAAAATGGGGTATTTGGGTATTTGCGGGTTAATTAAAAAACACAGGTAAATTTCAAAAACAGCATGAATTTTGAAAAAACCATGTATATAACATGGAGGACGTAGTTCGAAATCCGGATTTTTTGTCGCCTTGCCTAACCCATAATCATACCTACACCCCTAACACTACGTGTATTAACCTAACGCTAACAGTTTAACCGATGCTCATCGGATTAGGAAACAAAATATGTTGAACATATACAAAATATATGCCATATAAAGATAAATAAATTCAGTGATAGGTCATGTGGAGGACGTGAAATGTTAAGTTTCTCCTCCGCCAGAGGGCACGAAATGGGTCCTCTTCGGAAAGGAAAACAATTATGATGTCATCGTCATCATGTTGTGTCTATAGCGCAACACCGACTAGTGAGTCGTCATTTCTTATCAAACATGTGTTGTTGTTATTATTAGGTTTATCATACGCCAGTGGCACAAAATTTTTTTGCAAATACTGTAAAAAATCAACGCATTTTCGAGCATTTTTGAGGCTAAAAATTGAAATGCAGCAGCCTAAATTTTTCTGGGGAGGGATTGAGAGAAGGGAACAGGCTAAAATGGGGGAGCGAGCCAGACGGCGGAAGAAGGGGAGGAGCCGAAGTGGGGGCAGGACCCCACGCCCCCCCCCGGTTTGGAAAAGCCAGGAATGCTGAATATATATCGGCTTCATAAACGAAGTTCGTGATTTTCTACTGCTTTCGCTTTTTCCGCCAATGTGGCAAACGCCTCCACTTTCGATGCGTATAGTCGATTACGAATATCATTTAAAACCCGTTATCAATGCCAATTTAAGAGCCCCTTTCGTTATTAACTCTGGCATACCTTTTGTAATTAGATGCCGCGATGTATAGCCTCAAAACAATGTCCACGAAATTCTTTAAGGTTACTGTCTGTCGAATGCTTTGTAATCAATTCATATGATTCGTTAACGTCTTTGATACGTCAAATCGATGTCAAATTGTTTTAATCCATTCCGCATCGACATTCTCTAGCCCTATGTACCTCCAGGTGCTCTTCAGCTTTCCCTAGCATTTTCCCGACCATATTCACCATGATAGCTTGCCCAATCGCCTGTTATACGATATTTGACGTAGCCGGTGTTTGGTTCGTCGCCATCCCTATCAATGCATCCACCAACTGTTGGTTAATCGCTACTGAATTATTATCACCTTGTTGATTGTTCTCAGCCAGACCAGTATTCATTCCCGTCGAAGGTTGCTGATGGTTCGTTTGGAATACGTAAATGGTTGCAGTTGCCAAAGGATATATGAGTTAAAAGCAATGATTCGTTACCTGAATCTAGCGTTTATTTATACACAGGGGCAACTGGTATGAATCCTTAGATTGTAAATCGCTCCCGTATTCGAACCCGATGCCAAATTCGGCTCTTGATACCCCATATTTCGAACTTGATGTTAGGGTCGGACGCCATTGAATATGCCATTTGACTTGTTTGTGTCCATAATTTAGGCATTATTCGCTGCATCTGACCGTTCGGTGTTATCCTTTGATTTTGGTTACATCTAATACTGGAATTTAACTATAGTTTATACCTCCATTCACCCCGTTTATTGTCGAATGTCCCTGTCCCTTTGCCGTGGCTATTGCCATCCTCCATATATCTGCAAAAGTTGTACCCTCGTTGTTAGCCACTCCAGCATTTTTATATCCTTGTTCGCCTATCGTCGCTATCTCGATTTGCATTTTAACTCTCGGCTCTATTTTCGAACATCTCCCTGGCGTCCGATTTCCTTGGTTTATCGATCACAAATTGATGTCGATTACCTGCTTTGTTAGAATAGACTAGGGAGACCTAGATTGGGTTTTATTCTGGGTTCCACCGAAAATGACTCTCCCCTGATTATTCTCAGGAACAACAAGTTTTCCCTCTTACTAAGCTTACGGCCAATATCTCAACTAATGGGAATACAACATTAGATGTTATGGCCATTGGTATTATTTTTATACATGCCGTAACACCGGTGTCTATTACAATTTCTAAACGGAGTCGCTAAGACAGTCCTCCAACGACAAAATAACTTATTACTGCCAGACAACTACTATTCACAGATCCTATCCTTGTTTCTGCACTTCGTGGATATGACCACCACAATATTAACCAAAATCAGAACACGAGTCTCTAAGTTAATTCGGACACAGTCACATAAGCACAATACTGATCACTCCTCTGAACAAAAAGCTGTTAGGGTGACAGTAAATTTTAGCATACATTACATAAATCGCTCGTGTACTCATCTACAATGTTAAACGTTATCGACTAAACTTAAAAACAAAAAGTTCATAACTTCCGATTATGCAAATTAACAATTATTGTGAAAACAATTATTACTATGTCATTATATATATTAACAATATAATAATAGTAAACAAAACAAATGAAACGAAAGACAAACGAAATCCAATCAGAAGCAGATCTAACGATTTTACCGAATTTCAAACCAATAAGAGAATAGGAAGTTACTAAGTAATGTAATAAGCAAAACAAAAATAAAAAATTATGTTCTTAAGTTGCTTTTTTGATGTTTTAGCCTACAGTTCTGCCGAATATATATAGCGGCTTTATCTCTGCTGCGAAATCGAAAAGAGACAGCTCACTCGGTAGAGCATGCATGCGGACTAAGAGCAGGAGATCGTGTGTTCGATTCTCATCCTACTCAACTATTCAGCCGGCCGTTTTTATGTTATATTTTGTTGGTTTGTTTGCGTTTGGTGGGTACGTTTCTTATGAAGGCTGTTGGAGATTAAATGGGAAAGGGAATCGGGGATGCTCGGACGGCACACCTTCTTACTTTTCGTGATCAGTATCTATGCCCTAGATTTTGCGTTGCCGAATGGCTCAGCTCTAGTCACTCTTGCTTTAGATAGTTGAGCAGCAAAGACGTAGCAACAATGTTTATTATAAAATTAAGATAAAATACTAAGGCACGCAACTGACATTGAGCACCCGTTGAATAAGCTTGCGGCACTATTTTTTAGTAATTAAGATCACGTTAACGCTCCACCGTTAAGTGTTGCCTTCCTTTACTCTGTCATAGACTCGGCCACTCAGTTATATTTTTCTCGTTCGTCTCGATTTTTATTAGCGTTAAGGTTAGGCTATGTACTATTTTACAACTTCTCCTGTGCGGTTGATACAACCGCCACCGGCTGGCTGGCAGCTGTACGAGTAATTAAACACCTGACCCTAAGCCCTTAGATTTACGCTAATACTGTTCCTTATTTAATGCAATCTAATGCAATTTAATGCATTATTTATAATGCATCATTTAATGCATTAATATAATTTCATTAATGCAATTTAATGCAATAGTTAGCTATTACTTAAACTTACAGCTCTTGTGCGTTGATACAGCAATACCTCTGGCTGGCTGGCACACTGTACAGTTATTTGATTACCTTAACCTGAGCCTTAGCACTGCGCTATTACTTGCCAGTTTTAAAAATGTAGTCGCGCCCAGCTGGCTGGCAGACTACTTAAGTAGTAAAACTGTGTAGTAGCGGTCAGCTACTATCCAGTTAGTTTTACTCAGTCCTCAGGCCCCGGCTGGCTGGCCAACAGTTGGTTATGAGGCAAGAGGTGTCTCGTGAGATGATTCGAATCCGTACCCTTTACTCGCCCCGGTCTACTAAAGAATAGCACTTCCTGTTGAGCTACCCCCGGCTGGCTGACAACCCATCAAGTCGCACTACTAACCACTGAGCCAACTAAGGTTAATACTAATTAAGATTAAGGACCTAATTTTTGTCGTTTCTGAATAAGAGCGTATAATTCTTTAACCAGAAACACAAGATTTATAAATCATGATAGCAATCTTTGAACACTCCTTTATTGCGCGTAATTCTTTACGCCTAAGCCTTGAACAGAAAATAACAAGAACCGAAATTTACCGGAACCGGAAGCGTACATTTAAGCCGGATCCGGAACCTGGTCTTCGAAATTTACATATAGTAAAACAGATGAAAGAAGAAATGAAAATATAGTGGATTTAAAATGAATTAAAAATAACTTTTACATTAAACTTACTGTACTGCCATGGCATTATTGCCTTTCTGAAACTTTAAAGAGACCGAGGAAGCTAATAATGTTTATTTATCGATCAATTTGTCGGTTTTTGCACACCCAGAGCAAAAAATGCCTTCCACTATACACCATTGCGTGTACAGCATCAAAATTTAAAGTGCTTACAAAGCTCGGAGTGTAGAATACACATTTTCTCTGAGTCTCCAGTCGCCTCCCTTTACTATACATACGTTTGTTACATGTTCTTCTGTAGGAAAGTTGAAATTATTGGTTTATGTGATTCTAAGAGAGAATAATAGATGGAAGGTAATTGTCTGATCAGTGGTCAGAGAAACTGTTTAGGCTAGCGTTGGACAAACAGTGCCGTCAGTTAGATGCTAATGATGATAATTTTCAAATCAGAATGCTATAAATGAGATAAACTGTGATGCTGCTCGCACAGTTTGAATACACTTCATTGCCAAGAAAGCAGTTTCTGGCTGCGTTGCAGATAACGTTAGTTTACTCCGATTTAGATTGATTTTTACCAAGTTTAGAAGCGCACTGGCTGGTGCTTGAGGCAATTTATGTTAGCCAAGCATACCCTAAGTACTTCTGCTCAAGCCATACTCTGTTACCGAGTTGGACCGGTTTAATTAGAACGTATATACCCCGCAGACTTCTGGATGTGTAAAATAGCTGCTACAAGCAGCGACCTGGCTTTGATTCGTTAACAAACTTCCGCAGGTTATTATGAAAAAGTCCTACTGAAATTATGTCCCTACTTACGTTTCGCAAATTGCTTAGTTAATCTTTATTTTTGCTTGGTTGTATTGGAGCTTGATCATTGTATAATATATTTTACATATGTTTGGATCACAGAAGAAGCAAAAAATATGGAAAATTTGAAACAAAATTTTTAACCCGGAATTCCGGTTCCGGTATGGTTTTTGCCTTTTGCCAAAACACGATTTTCGCCGGAACCGAAATTCCGGTTACTCCCTGGCCTTGAAGTAACACTAATAATCATAGAAGCCGTTAAAACCCATTTCCGAACTCTAAACAAACAGGTCTATACTCTTGAAACACAACTGCAA
>JASANE010005519.1:0-20222 GCA_030248225.1 Trileptium ribeirensis | reverse complement strand
ATGCTGAATTGCTTGTTCGAGGTCAGTTACAAGTTGTAGCACCAGCAATATGCACATCGTCTTAATGCTAGATTGCTTGTTCTAGGCCAGTTACAAGTTGTTGCACCAGCAATATCCAGATTGTCTTAAATCTAAATTGCTTGTATTAGGTCATTTAAAAGTTGTATCACCAGCAATATCCACATAGTCTTAATGCTAAGTTGCTTGTTCTAGGTCAGTTACAAGTTGTAGCACCAGCAATATCCACATAGTCTTAATGCTAAGTTGCTTGTTCTAGGTCAGTTACAAGTTGTAGCACCAGTAATATCCACATAGCCTTAATGCCAAGTTGCTTGTTCTAGGTCAGTTACAAGTTGTAGCACCAGCGATATCCACATCGTCTTAATGCTGAATTGCTTGTTCTAGGTCAGTTACAAGTTGTAGCACCAGCAATATGCACATCGTCTTTAAATGCTAAATTGCTTGTTCTAGGTCAGTTACAAGTTGTAGCACCAGCAATATCCACATAGTCTTAATGCTAAATTGCTTGTACTAGGTCAATTACAAGTTGTAGCACCAGCAATATCCACAGCATTTTAATGATAAATTGCTTGTGCTAGGTCAGTTACAAGTTGTAGCACCAGCAATATCCACATCGTCTTAATGCTAAATTGCTTGTTCTAGGTCAGTTACAAGTTGTAGCACCAGCATTATCCACAGCATTTTAATGCTAAATTGCTTGTATGAGGTCAGTTACAAGTTGTAGCACCAACAATATCAATATCTGTTAATGCTAAATTACTTGTTCTATGTCAGTTACAAGTTGTAGCACCAGCAATATCCACAGCATTTTAATGCTAAACTGCTTGTTCAGGTCAGTTACAAGTTGGTAGTAATATGAGTAATATCCACATTGTCTTTAATGCTAAATTGCTTGTTCTATACTGTTTATTGTCCAACTAACCGCGATATTCTCGTGATTTAACATGCATATAACTGTGTTCTACCGGGTCTTCTACAGTTTAGAAATCTAATCTAAGTCAGCGTTCATATTACCATGTAAATAACCCATTATGACAAAGATTCGAGTTGATTATTGCATAGAAATGGGCAGTATTAATCTCTGTTTGTAAAGATATATAAGCAATGTATTTACCGGTGCGTGCTATTGTATTGTTGGACCTAACATAGATAATTATGGGACTCTGTCACTCCTTGCCTGAATTATGTCCTTATCTGTAACATACGACAGTATTAGAACCGTAACCAGTGACAATAATGATCTATCTTGCTGCAAAATAATTTTATTCGGTTTTATCGGTAGAAACATATTTTCGCGCTGCTATTGGACTTGAAAGTTTTTTTGGACTTTGAGTAGAGTTCACTTAGTTGAAGTTAAAGTCCCTAATATACATGGGACATTGGAATATCGGACCTGTCCAGCGTGCATAGCAACTATTAATCTAAAAGGCCCTATTGGGACATTCAATCAATCTATCAGACTCGCGGTTTTCTCAAAAATGCAAAAGAATTATTATCAAAAGTAATGCCAAGACAACTGCAGTCAAGCATCACCGAGCACTGCGTATGCAGTCATGCAAACAAACTATAAACAAGGAAATTCTATTTGGGGTGCTCGATGGGGATGGGATCCCCATGGGGATGGGGATGGGGTGGGGTGGGGATTAATTTTGATCCCCCCCGTCGGGATTTTTCTACGGTTGTTTGTTATGCTGAATGTGATCGTGTCATGCCAACTGGTTCTGCTGGTTGTAATCTTGCTGCAGCTTGTACGCAACCAAACCAAAGGAGTAGCCAGGGGGCCATTGCCCCCCAACCGACCCGACCTATGTAAATTTTTTTCCACCGTTATAACGCTATGCAAAAAATTTTGCGCGCTTCGTGCAGATTTCTTCACTCTCTTTTTTTCTAAAAGGGTCCAAAATGAACATTGTTGACCTGAAATCCCTAAAATCGGACCTGCAGGGACAATTCTTTCACTTTTATAACCGAAATTTACCAATTTTTTCGGATGTTGTAGGCCATATATATATCCTCGAGGGGCGTGGCCCCCCAACCCGGAATCCTGGCTACGCCTATGAACCAAACTCACTACTGAAAACTATGGAAAGGGTGGAATCTCTTGTGTAATGATCTCTGCTATGGTCCATGGTGGGCGAACCCACAAACGCCCCATCGCCGTAGGGACCACGCCCGATAGCTGAGCAGAGTACAATCACGGGCCCCAGTCTCCCTGTGAGATACGAAAACTCTCTGACATTTTGGGAATTACTGGGGACTAGAAATTTGCTCTCTAGCTTCAGTGCATGATACAGACAGCTCTCATGCTAATTAAGTCTCATACTAGATACTTTAGCTCTCTAGTATGATGCTTTGTACTAACTAGCTTATTAGCTTCATTGGCCATAGATGGGTCCTTGCCTGATTGCTAAATTGAACCGGATACTTAACCCTTTACCTAACACATCTCTCCGGTTTCTTCCAAACCCACCAGTTACGTTGCAGAATCTTCATCAGTATCTTCCTCCGTATCCAGAGCTGGAACTCCTCTAGCGTAATGTTTCACCTCCTCATTCGTCACATCAATGTCTCTGGTCAGGTGATCCAGCTTCTTGCAATACTTGATGTACATGAGCGATTGGATAACTTTAGGCTTTAGATTATTTGCAGCTTTGAAAGGACCATGCCAGCTTCACCGAACAAACGCTCGATTGCGGCTAAGGACACCTGAATGGAAAGTAGAATTCGAGCACATGATTGCAAATTGACTGGCGCTTTTCCAAAATTCCAAAGGATTTCGAAAGGGGCGTCGCATTTTCGCGAACAACGATAGTTCGGTCGTCAGATGATCAAGCGCTTGCCGAGGCTTTTTGGGCGGCGGTGCTGAGGACGCAAACATCTCGGAGAAGCTGTCGGCATAATGTCCTTCCAATGTATTAATGTAGCCCCGGCTACTTCCTGGAGTAGCGTTATCAACCTCTGGTGACAAATCGGATTGATTTAAAAGCTTGTGCAAGTTACTTCGAACGGTTTCATCGTAATCCTTTAGAGCGGCCTCCCAGGAAACCACAACAGAGAACCAAAGTATCTAGTATGATACTTAATGAGCATGAGAGCTGTCTGTATCATGCGCTGAAGCTAGAGAGCATGTATCTAGCCCCGAGTAACTCCCAAAATGTCAGAGAGTTTTCGTATCTGACATGGAAACTGGGGCCCGTGGCTGTACTCTGTTCAGCTATCGTGCTTGGCCCCTATGGCGATGGGGCGTCCGTGGGTTCGCCCACTGTGGACCATAGCAGAGTTTCATTCATTATGCACATGAAAGGATTTATTGTACTAATGTTGCGGTTATTGCTGACAAACTCCTTCATTTCTACCATATTCCCGCCCAGAGAGAGATAGAGAGAGTACAGAGCGGCCCGGTTCAGAAGCTCATACTTCTCCAATCTCTGAATTCAGTGAGTTCTCCACCACATAAGGAGGGAAAATACGTTCTGTAGATTCATGAACTTCATTTAACTTGCACGCAGCACGTCGCCATGGTACACAATCTAAAAGTATGACGCTGACTCATTGAAAAGGTATAAAAACTCCCACGGGGATCGGCGTGGATCTTAATTCGATTTGGCGGGGAAGGGGATCCCCGTGGACCATTGATGGGGATGGAAATCTCATCCCCACGAGCACACTTGTTTCTGATGTTATCAATGTTCTGTTAGCGAAAAACTGGTCAAATTTCAGCATTTTTTCCGTAATAAGGGTTTGCGATTCGATATCGGCTATTACAAAATATGATAGTCGATAGGCATAGATTAAGTTTACTCGCGCATTGTCAAACTAAGAAAGGCAAAGCAACAAGAGGTAAAGTACTTTTACAACCACTTGTAACAAAATCATTTGATAGAATTACCAATAATTGACTTGTACCATGAAAAGATCCACGAGCGATCATTCATTGGACCAGCCGGGATTCGAACCCGTACTTCAGCCTTGCAAGACTAGTGCGCTAACACTACATCACAGGCCTCGATCACATCGTGTTCAGCTACGATATATATGCTAGCGTAGTGAGAAGCTACATATCAGTTTCACGGACAAAGTGCGGAGTAACTACATTAAGGTTATCAGCGAACATCTGATTGAATGAATTACAGCATACGCAGCCTTGATATGACTGTTGAGGCTATTTCTAACCTCGTAGCACATAACTATATGTACGTCCACGGGGCACCTAAACTACTATTAAGCGACCGCAGAACTAAGGTTTTAATGAATTGGTTAAACAAATCTGAGCTATGTTAAACCCGTTCGAAGTCAACATAACATCTTTTAATCTAAAATGTGACGGTTGGCAGAAAAGATTAATCACAGTGTGTGTCAGACGTGCTATCTACGTGCACTAATGCGCAGCAAAACGACTGGGACGAGGACTCACCGTTTGTATTTTTTCCTTATAGCACTAGCGTCCAGGATTCTACTAGCGAAAGTACATTTTACATACCATTGAGGAGTTATCGTCACATACCATCAAACGGTGCATTGCTTCCTCACAATAAAACTACTGATAATGAGCAGAACTGTGCGAGTGAGTTAACTAAAAATTTAGCTCGCTAGGAAAACATCATTTAAAGCTGTCAATAAATCGTAAGCTAAATAAAACCAAACTGGGATAGCAATACTAAAGATCATACCTTTGTTGTTGGTGATCGATTTCTAGTTTTTCAATAAATGAGAAATGCGAATGGTATAACTACATTTTTGTGGCATCCCTAGAGAGGTCCATACAGGATTATAGATGTGAACCTAAAAGTCATTATAAACTATAAGTCTGATTAGATCATGTGACTTCTAAGATAAACGTAGTTTTAGGGTTGATTATACATTTGATCCATATTAATGATTCTTATGTCTTGTGCTCACACTTCGCCCGTCAGAGCCTTCTGAGACTGACAATGCTGCGCGTAAACATATCTCAGCTCTTGTGAAGATACTACATGTCACACAGGTAGCATAGCTTTAGAAAGTAATAAACCAGGTCGATATAATCTAAGACGGCAACTAAACCGAAACTAAAATGTTTTCATTATTACAGTGTATCATAAATATGACCACTTGTTTGAATCAATATTCATTCTTGCGAATTAATAAACCACAATTAGCCTTAATTTCAGATGAAATTTATAGAGAATATAATATATATATTAACCCCTTAACTCCTACTGTTGTTCGACAACAACAAATTACGTTTGAATGCGTAGTACTAATATGGCGTTTACGTTATGAACGAGGCTTCATGTGAAAGTTTTGTTCACCTTGGATGTCTCTACCACCATCCATTATATGGTGTTTTGGACACCATGGTGTTTCCGATGGTATTATATAATAGTATACTTAGGTATTGTAGTGTCAGTAAAGGTCGTACGGTCGCTCTGTTTTTTGGCTTGTTCTGTTCTGATCTGAGCTTTTATAGGATTTATCTGGTGCTATTAATGGTATTAACGAGTAAACCTGTAAGTATTAACCTAGTTGAAATATTCATTGGTGAACTTTCGGCAGACTGTACATTTTAAGAACTCTGCAAATTTTTACAACATATTGGCAATAATTAACCGAATCGGATTTACATATTATGTAACTGGTGAATTTTAAGTGTGCTCGTGGGGATGAGATTTCCATCCCCACCCCATCCCCATCCCATCAAATGTCCACGGGTATCCCCATCCCTGCCAAATCGAATTAAGATCCCCGCCGATCGCCGTGGGAGTTTTTATACCTTTTCAATGAGTCAGTGTCAGACTTTTATAATAGAAAGCCATGGTATTGAAAACAATTATACATATTTGTGTTGCAGGTCGGAGATTTCTAGAGTTTTGTGCATCATGGCGACGTGCTGCGTGCATGTTAAATGAAGTTCATGAATCTACAGAACGTATTTTCTGTCCCTATATGGTGGAGAACTCACTGAATTCAGAGATTGGACAAGTATGAGTTTCTGAAGCGGGCCGCTATGTTCTCTCTCTCTTCCTCTATCTCTCTATGGGCGGGAATACGGTGGAAATGAAGTTGTTTGTCAGCAATAATCTCAACATTAGTACAATAAATCCTTCCATGTGCATAATGAATGACACTCTGCTATGATCCACGGTGGGCGAACCCTCGGACGCCCCATCGCCATAGGAGCCACGCCCGACATCTGAGCAGAGTACAGCCACGGGCCCAAGTTTCCCTGTCAGATACGAAAACTCTCTGACATTTTGGGAGTTACTGGGAGCTAGATACATGCTCTCTAGCTTCAGCGCATGATACAAACAGCTCTCATGCTCATTAAGTCTCATACTAGATACTTTGGCTCTCTAGTATGATGTTGGGGGTACTAACTTCCAGCTGCATGATACTGTTCTCATGCTTTATTCGAATGCATGGATTCGAAACTATGGCTGCTTTATGGATCGTCCTTTGGTATGGCTGCTGCATATTTCTCAGGCGTCGACGTACCGGCCAAGACAGCGGAGTTGCTACGCCAGTTGCCGGGGAACACGAATAGGAATCCACTGAAAACTTTGTTCGTGGCTTCAAGGAAGGCCGCTCTAAAGGATTACGATGAAACCGTTCGAAGTTACTTGCACAAGCTTTTAAATTAATCCGATTTGTCACCAGAGGTTGATAACGCTACTCCAGGAAGTAGCCGTGGCAACATTAAATCATTGGAAGGACATAATGCCGACAGCTTCTCCGAGATGTTTGCGTCCTCAGCATCGCCGTCCAAAAAGCCTCGGCAAGCGCTTGATCATCTGACGAGCGAACTATCGTTGTTTGCGAAAATGCGACGCCCCTTTCGAAATCCTTTGAAATTTTGGGAAAGCGCTAGTCAATTTCCAATATTGCAATCATGTGCTCGAATTCTACTTTCCATTCCGGTGTCTTCAGCAGCAATCGAGCGTTGTTCGGTGAATCTGGCATGATCCTGTCAAAGCTGCGGAAAAATCTAAAGCCTAGAGTTATCCAATCGCTCATGTACATCAAGTATTGCAAGAAGCTGGATCACCTGACCAGAGACATTGATGTGACGAATGAGGAGGTGAAACATTAGACGAGTTCTAGCTCTGGATATGGATACGGAGGAAGATACTGATGAGGATTCTGCAACGTAACTGGTGGGTTTGGGAAAAGCCGGAGAGATGTGTTAGGTAAAGAATTAAGTATCCCGCAATTTAGCAATCAGGCAACGACCCATCTATGGCCAATGAGGCTAAGAAGCTAGTTATTACCCAGCATCATACTAGAGAGCTAAAGTATCTAGTACGAGACTTAATTAGCATGAGAGCTGTCTGTATCATGCACTGAAGCTAGAGAGCAAGCATCTAGTCCCCAGTAATTCCCAAAATGTCAGACAGTTTTCGTATCTGATAGGAGACTTGGGCCCGTGGCTGTACTCTGCCCAGCTATCGGGCTTGGTACCTACGGCGATGGGGCGTTTGTGGGTTCGCCCACCGTGGACTATTGCAGAGATCATTACACAAGAGATTCCACCCTCTTCACAGTTTTCAGTAGTGAGTTTGGTTCATAGGCGTAGCCAGGATTGCGGGTTGGGGGGCCACGCCCCTCGAGGATATATATATGGCCTACAAGGTCCACAAAATTGGTAAATTTTTGTTTTAAAAGTGAGAGAATTGCCCGGCAGGCCCGATTTTGGGGATTTCAGGTTAAAAATGTTCATTTTGGGCCATTTTAGAACAACAGAATCGCAAGAAATCCGCGCGAAGCGCGCAAAATTTTTTGCATAGCGTTATAACGGTGGAAAAAATTTTCATAGGTCGGGTCAGTTGGGGAGCAATGGCCCCCCTGGCTACACCTTTGGTTTGGTTGCTTACAAGCTGCAGCAAGATTACGACCAGCAGAACCAGTTGCCATGACACGATCACATTCAGCATAACAAACAGCCGTAGAAAAATCCCGACCGCGGGGCGGGGATCCCCACGACATCAAAATTAATCCCCACCCCGCCCCATCCCCATGCCCATGGGGATCCCATCCAATCGAGCACCCAATGAATTTTACGTCTTTGCTAGTTATTGCATGACTGCATACGCAGTGCTCGGTGATGCTTGACTGCAGTTGTCTTGGCATTACTTTTGATAATAATTCTTTTGCATTTTTTGAGAAAACCGCAGTCTTGATAGAATTGATCAAATGTCCCAATAGGGCCTTTTCGATTAATAGTTGCTATGCACGCTGGACAGGTCCGATATTCCAATGTCCCATGTATATTAGGGACTTTAACTTCAACTACATGAACTATTCTCAAAGTCCAAAAAAACTTTCAAGTCCAATAGCAGCGCGAAAATATGTTTCTACCGATAAAACCGAATAAAATTATTTTGCAGCAAGATAGATCATTATTGTCACTGGTTACGGTTCTAATACTGTCGTATGTTACAGATAAGGACATAATTCAGGCAAGGAGTGACAGAGCCCCATAATTATCTATGTTAGGTCCAACAATACAATAGCACGCACCGGTAAATACATTTGCTTATATATCTTTTTTTACAAACAGAGATTAATACTGCCCATTTCTATGCAATAATCAACTCGAATCTTTGTCATAATGGGTTATTTACATGGTAATATGAACGCTGACTTAGATTAGATTTCTAAACTGTAGAAGACCCGGTAGAACACAGTTATATGCATGTTAAATCACGAGAATATCGCGGTTAGTTGGACAATAAACAGTATAGAACAAGCAATTTAGCATTAAGACAATGTGGATATTACTGGTGCTACAACTTGTAACTGACCTAGAACAAGCAGTTTAGCATTAAAATGCTGTGGATATTGCTGGTGCTACAACTTGTAACTGACCTAGAACAAGTAATTTAGCATTAAGACGATGTAGATATTGTTGGTGCTACAACTTGTAACTGACCTAGTACAAGCAATTTAGCATTAAAATGCTGTGGATAATGCTGGTGCTACAACTTGTAACTGACCTAGAACAAGCAATTTAGCATTAAGACGATGTGGATATTGCTGGTGCTACAACTTGTAACTGACCTAGCACAAGCAATTTATCATTAAAATGCTGTGGATATTGCTGGTGCTACAACTTGTAATTGACCTAGTACAAGCAATTTAGCATTAAGACTATGTGGATATTGCTGGTGCTACAACTTGTAACTGACCTAGAACAAGCAATTTAGCATTAAAGACGATGTGCATATTGCTGGTGCTACAACTTGTAACTGACCTAGAACAAGCAATTCAGCATTAAGACGATGTGGATATCGCTGGTGCTACAACTTGTAACTGACCTAGAACAAGCAACTTGGCATTAAGGCTATGTGGATATTGCTGGTGCTACAACTTGTAACTGACCTAGAACAAGCAACTTAGCATTAAGACTATGTGGATATTGCTGGTGCTACAACTTGTAACTGACCTAGAACAAGCAACTTAGCATTAAGACTATGTGGATATTGCTGGTGCTACAACTTGTAACTGACCTAATACAAGCAATTTAGCTTTAAGACAATCTGGATATTGCTGGTGCTACAACTTGTAACTGGCCTAGAACAAGCAATCTAGCATTAAGACGATGTGCATATTGCTGGTGCTACAACTTGTAACTGACCTCGAACAAGCAATTCAGCATTAAGACGATGTGGATAATGCTGGTGCTACAACTTGTAACTGACCTAGAACAAGCAACTTGGCATTAAGGCTATGTGGATATTGCTGGTGCTACAACTTGTAACTGACCTAGAACAAGCAACTTAGCATTAAGACTATGTGGATATTGCTGGTGCTACAACTTGTAACTGACCTAGAACAAGCAACTTAGCATTAAGACTATGTGGATATTGCTGGTGCTACAACTTGTAACTGACCTAGAACAAGCAACTTAGCATTAAGACTATGTGGATATTGCTGGTGCTACAACTTGTAACTGACCTAGAACAAGCAATTCAGCATTAAGACGATGTGGATATCGCTGGTGCTACAACTTGTAACTGACCTAGAACAAGCAACTTGGCATTAAGGCTATGTGGATATTGCTGGTGCTACAACTTGTAACTGACCTAGAACAAGCAACTTAGCATTAAGACTATGTGGATATTGCTGGTGCTACAACTTGTAACTGACCTAGAACAAGCAACTTAGCATTAAGACTATGTGGATATTGCTGGTGCTACAACTTGTAACTGACCTAGAACAAGCAACTTGGCATTAAGGCTATGTGGATATTGCTGGTGCTACAACTTGTAACTGACCTAGAACAAGCAATTCAGCATTAAGACGATGTGGATATCGCTGGTGCTACAACTTGTAACTGACCTAGAACAAGCAACTTGGCATTAAGGCTATGTGGATATTGCTGGTGCTACAACTTGTAACTGACCTAGAACAAGCAACTTAGCATTAAGACTATGTGGATATTGCTGGCGCTACAACTTGTAACTGACCTAGAACAAGCAACTTAGCATTAAGACTATGTGGATATTGCTGGTGCTACAACTTGTAACTGACCTAATACAAGCAATTTAGCTTTAAGACAATCTGGATATTGCTGGTGCTACAACTTGTAACTGGCCTAGAACAAGCAATCTAGCATTAAGACGATGTGCATATTGCTGGTGCTACAACTTGTAACTGACCTCGAACAAGCAATTCAGCATTAAGACGATGTGGATATCGCTGGTGCTACAACTTGTAACTGACCTAGAACAAGCAACTTGGCATTAAGGCTATGTGGATATTGCTGGTGCTACAACTTGTAACTGACCTAGAACAAGCAACTTAGCATTAAGACTATGTGGATATTGCTGGTGCTACAACTTGTAACTGACCTAGAACAAGCAACTTAGCATTAAGACTATGTGGATATTGCTGGTGCTACAACTTGTAACTGACCCAATACAAGCAATTTAGCTTTAAGACAATCTGGATATTGCTGGTGCTACAACTTGTAACTGGCCTATAACAAGCAATCTAGCATTAAGACGATGTGCATATTGCTGGTGCTACAACTTGTAACTGACCCCGAACAAGCAATTCAGCATTAAGACGATGTGGATAATGCTGGTGCTACAACTTGTAACTGACCTAGAACAAGCAACTTGGCATTAAGGCTATGTGGATATTGCTGGTGCTACAACTTGTAACTGACCTAGAACAAGCAACTTAGCATTAAGACTATGTGGATATTGCTGGTGCTACAACTTGTAACTGACCTAGAACAAGCAACTTAGCATTAAGACTATGTGGATATTGCTGGTGCTACAACTTGTAACTGACCTAGAACAAGCAATTCAGCATTAAGACGATGTGGATATCGCTGGTGCTACAACTTGTAACTGACCTAGAACAAGCAATTCAGCATTAAGGCTATGTGGATATTGCTGGTGCTACAACTTGTAACTGACCTAGAACAAGCAACTTAGCATTAAGACTATGTGGATATTGCTGGTGCTACAACTTGTAACTGACCTAGAACAAGCAACTTAGCATTAAGACTATGTGGATATTGCTTGTGCTACAACTTGTAACTGACCTAGAACAAGCAACTTGGCATTAAGGCTATGTGGATATTGCTGGTGCTACAACTTGTAACTGACCTAGAACAAGCAATTCAGCATTAAGACGATGTGGATATCGCTGGTGCTACAACTTGTAACTGACCTAGAACAAGCAACTTGGCATTAAGGCTATGTGGATATTGCTGGTGCTACAACTTGTAACTGACCTAGAACAAGCAACTTAGCATTAAGACTATGTGGATATTGCTGGCGCTACAACTTGTAACTGACCTAGAACAAGCAACTTAGCATTAAGACTATGTGGATATTGCTGGTGCTACAACTTGTAACTGACCTAATACAAGCAATTTAGCTTTAAGACAATCTGGATATTGCTGGTGCTACAACTTGTAACTGGCCTAGAACAAGCAATCTAGCATTAAGACGATGTGCATATTGCTGGTGCTACAACTTGTAACTGACCTCGAACAAGCAATTCAGCATTAAGACGATGTGGATATTGCTGGTGCTACAACTTGCAACTGACAAGGGGTGTCTCCTTTATATTTCCACACTATATATACATAAAATATCATTAGGCGGCATGTAGTCAGCGTATTGATATTAACCGAACCCAGGAATACAGCGTCAAAAAGCCAACTTTACGACAAAATGATTGTAATTTTCGTTTTAGTTTAGGACTTATATATGTCTGTCATTCGACTCATAGGTTCACGGTAGATGTTGAACTTTATGTTGGCGACAGTTATTTTTGGCAACATCAGCAACTGAAATTTTGCTACGAAATACAGCGGAAAAAATATTCTTCGGACAGAATCAGACTAAATGTCATTGTAGATTTCAGTATTTTCACAATAATTAAATCGGTTGTTTTAAACTTTTTTAATAGATGTTTTTAATAGTCATAACCAGTGTATACGAAATTGAGTGACTCTCGGACTGACGAATGACTAACTAAAAATTAAACACGACATGTCCATAAGTCTCTGAGGTTATATATTTCAAAATCCGTATGTTTTTAATAGTCATAACCACTGTATACGAAATTGAGTGACTCTCGGACTGACGAATGACTAACTAAAAATTAAACACGACATGTCCATAAGTCTCTGAGGTTATATATTTCAAAATCCGTATGTTTTTAATAGTCATAACCACTGTATACGAAATTGAGTGACTCTCGGACTGACGAATGAATAACTAAAAATGAAACACGACATGTCCATAAGTCTCTGAGGTGATATATTTCAAAATCCGTATGTTTTTAAGAACACATTTGATAATATTTAAAACCAATATTGCATATTAATTTTTTGTATATTTCAAATAAAATTTGTTAACGACTGGACAATCTCAGTTGCTTATTAGAAACTATATAAGATTTAAGCGATTCCAAAATAGCAGCAGTATTTAAAGTCACTCCGACATTGGTAACCCAATGATTTCTGCCACAGTAAATCTGAGGTGAGGACTAAGGACTGTATTGTGATATTTTTGAAAAATCCCCACACATTTGGTACAGGATCTTTTCCAAATTTAAGCGAATACTTTCTTAATATATTTGGGGAATAGGAAATGTTTCCCGAATTTTAACTGAAGGAAAAACATGACATAAGTTTCTTTCGAAATATGTAAAATACCAAATTTCTAGCTTATTACGAAATTCTTGGTGACCAATGTTACCAAATTTACAATCATAGGAAATAAATTCTAAAATTGGCGGAAAAATCGTTACCATTGAAGTAATTTCTCCAAGATTTTGTACTTTTATTCAAAAAAATTTTCCAAAATAAAATTTATTACTCAGAATCGCTGAGAACAAGCAACAGTTTTAGCGCAGCCATCTGCGTTAAGTGATTTCTGCGCACGGTTGTGACGAGTTCAGTGTTGACGAGTGCGTTAGCATGAGTTTTAACGAGTTAAATAACACAGCCGTGCGTACAAATCTCTTAACGCACGCCTAGCTGTGCTACAACTGACTTGTAATACAGCTAATTTAGCTAAACGTGCGTTAACGCATTTCGATGCACGCCTTTAACTATATAAGCTGTGTTACAATTATTATTATTGGACAATTGCTTCGATGTATCTTTGTCGTTTTTGTCGACTGTCACAAGATGATCATTAGTTATAATGCTGTTTGCTGTTCAGCATTGAACGTGATTTCAGTGAATTGGTTATGTTTATTGAGAACTGTGATACGACGGGCATAGCAACTGACGAACCCCGTATCGCACTTGCTTCATTTTCAAATAGATAACACACGGTGTTACTGTACAATGTCCGAAACAAATGGTGATCAAAATTTCGCCAACATCACGAATTAACGCTCTGTTTGCAAGCCATAAAACGTAGGAACACACAAATACTAGATAACAAATTGTCATAGCAATAACTAAGCCATCAGTTGTGGAAAAATGACTTCGTACCAGGTTAACATGATCCCCATGTATCGTGGGTTGATTAGTTTTTCGTGGCTCGCTCCGTGAGCCATTATGCTGAACAGGATGAGCCTTATCGACTGAGTTGTGGTTGTTATAGCTATTTTCAGCCTCGCCTTCTTCTCCTTCTTCAATATAGCATTCGTTAGCAACGCTGATCGTCTCGGCGATAAAAGATGAGGCCCAGACTTCCAGTCGAATCTTTGTGTAGATATATATCCAGAACACAAGACCTGCAATCAAACTTAGCGACACAACCTCAAATATTTGAAAGTTTCTAAAACATCGATTTTCATCGCTGTCTATAAAATGTAACCCGAATACCATTGCTTTAATAAACATTAGAACAAGAATTATTGTCCACGACATATATATCCATCTTGTGGCATGGAGCTCGGCTTTTGAACTTCCGACGACAGCAATTGTTCGGTCACTATTAGACTCCTCTAGTTCACTGTTCGTACTTAGGTTTACAAAACTCGAAGTAGACAATAAACATTGCAAAACTATCCAAAATAAATTACAAAAGCCAACAAAGAAATTGATAACGAGAAGTGATGTTTCAGCTTTGAGTAAAACTGGTGCCTTCCAACCATCCATTATATTTGCAACGCACAACATGATTCCGACAACGCAGTCTGCAAAGCACGTATTTGCCATCAAGAGCAAACAGGAGGAAGAAAATTCTTCACGATTAAAAGCAGCACTATATGACGGTCTCGCAATCTCAGCTGAACTCGGACTAACGACGTTATGAGCTTGTTGCAAGAACTGTTTCCTTGATTTCACAAGTCCTCCCATGACAATAGCATTAGTTAGCGCAACTTGGAGGCCCAGTAGCATTTGAGCGGTTCCACTTGCATACAGGATCCTTTGGGATATGTCCGAGCTATGGGTAGCGTTCGAAATTGAAATGGTAACGGTAGTTGATAACGTTGTAACGTAGTCGACTGTAGTGAAATTATCTATGATGCTATTTAGCTGAATGGTTGATATTTTATAGGCATCGCTCCGTTCTTGCAAACTGTCTGATAATGTTATCATAACATTAACTTGGTGATGAACGTTAGATAGTTAAAGTTTATGCTCTCAGATTTCTTAACATTCTTAATCCATGTGAATTAATTGCTATTTCAAGTGGCGCTATATATCTGAAGGATTTAACATTATAGTTTTCCAGCTAGCATCTGCAATTCTAAAAAAATTATAAGTGTAGATGTGAACGCGTCACAAAATTACAGGGTATCGGGGAAGAACGGAAAACTGTTTGAAATTTCATAACTCAACATCCGCATGAGATAATTTTATGATTTTTTGTTATAGACAAATATTATACTTAGGTATTGTGAGTTTATCGGCCTTCTCCGCGGCACGTTTCTTACTAAAACGTAACCGACATCTCCAACGGTGGCCAAAGGGGAAGGGGTGGAAGCAGAGAGCGAGTTCGAGAATTGCCCAGAAAGAAGTGAAATCAAGAATAAGGGGTAGGAGCCACCAAAGGAATGGACCGGTCTACCAGCGGTCGGAGATACCCTTTATCACGGGATAATAGTTGCGCAAGTTCCACGTGGTAGACATGTCATTGTCCCGGGCAGGGATATCAAGCTTAGGTCAATGTCAACTGCTTGATTATGAACTAAATTGAGTAGGCCGTGTGAACGTAGAAAAATTAAAGTAGACATCTGTTTAGCCAATTCGAGTTGATTACCAATTACGTCCGACAAACTAAGCAAACTTAGACCATTGATTGTATTAAAAAGTAAATTGCAATGGGATAAAAATCGGAAGTTTAGTTATGGACGGTATTTGTGCACGCGGCACCCGTTTAGCCGTAACATCTTCAGAATTAAGCTAATGGTAAGTTAAATTTCGGTTAGCAGGATCACATATCCGTTCTAATACTGGCTGTACCCTGGTGAGTTCGAAGAACGTGCCATGGGTAATGAATTTTTGCTAGAAAAGCCTAAATGGAGCGAATGAATTTCAAAATTAAACATGAGAATTTTAGCTACGCGGGTGAGTGAGTTCGAGTAATCGTGCTCTTGACCAGTTGTACCACGTCGAATTCGTATAACGAGCCGTGGTATATATGTCGTAACTTTGGGAACACTAGATTAGGGCTAGAGATGAAACTTTTGTGTAAAGTTTGAATTGCGAAAACGAATAAATTTAAAACATGGTTAAAAAGGGTTGTGAAAAGGATTTAAAATCGGGAAAGAAGGAGGAAGGGAAAAAACTAGAGTCACAATGTTACGAGTTAAAACGATAATTTATATAGGGGTTTCCTATATGATTTCGTATGGTAGTACCGCCCCGTGTAGGCTAGTACACCCCTAAGCTTAGAGTCCACCAGAACGTGTCCGAGAACACAGGTTCTGGGGTTATTATGCAAAAATTTTATGCAAGCTATCGCTACGGCGAAGAGTTCATGTAACAGTCCTGTAGCGCGTAGTGAATAGAATTTGAATAAAGTGTGGCATAACTTTCAGAGAGTAAAATTGGAAAATTTGAATTGAGAAATTTTATCATGGGTGGTCAAACAAGGGTAGGTTTGAACTATCTTAGTTCTGAAGGCATCCAAGCTCTATCTCAGCTCGACAAGCGGCCAGAGTTGAGATAGAGACCGGAGCTATGAAAGACTCTCCGTAGGACTTGTGACCTGTGTTGGCACCTGTCGAAAATTCCTTTTCTATAAATAGTTAATCCATAAATAAAACCAAAACCGATGGTTTACCTTGGAAGACAGTATTGCTAGTGAGGAGGGATTGCACCAGACGCTAAAGCTATAAATATTTACAGGTCGTCTAAAAATAGATAAATAATAACACACACGAGTAACACGTTCCGCGTTGCATTAACTAGAGCCGTCAATAACCGTTAGTTCCAGATTTCAAATAGGCTAGTATTAGAAAGGCACCGTGGCCCTGCCACATTGGGTATTTAATAAAAACTACCGCATATGCTAGTGACCAGCACTATTGAGGTATCTGTAAGTAATCTCCAGTAAACTAAAACAGATTCAAAAAAATAAAACCATCAGCTCACGCCGGTTTGATAACACTCGCAGCCGTATAGTAAAAATTTTATTACCCAAAGTTAGCTGGAAAGTTTAAAGATTATATAGTAACACCGTTAGAAAACAACAAAAGATTATAGGACAAAACTTAACAAAACTTAACCCCGGCATTATGCACCAGGTATAACAACGATAACAGGCTTCCCACATGTTGGGAATTTAGTGGTAACCGGGAGTTTGGCACCGAGTAACCAACCTTTCTGGAACAATTTTTATAGATTTTTAAATCATTTTCGGGACAATAAAGTGCGATCATGCATTGTAGGATACATGTACCTTAAATCGTACTACCTGAAGCGCTCGTGTGGTTCGTGAATCTGAAAAAACTAAAGAATTTTAAGTGTTAGTGTTAGCGTTGAGGGACAAGTGACACAGGATTGTCCCTAAATAGAACGTGGGTGTTGGCCCATAACTGCCAAGCCCCCTAAGCGTAAAATTTCCCCGGCCTGTGCTTTGGACAACCCCTAGGCGAGGCTTACGCGAAGACACAGTTCCGACAACTATGTCCCACCCTAGAGAATGTTTACAATGTCACAGCCTTCGACGATAGAGCAGCCCATGGTGTGGCAGCCTGGGGTCCAACGGGTGGTAAAAAGGTGCCGGAAAGGCAGAAAGACCAATCCCACCCAGAGGTTCCCGTTTAGGGGATGGGCTGCCCTTTTTCTGGTCTGCCATAAACCCGGCTAGGTCTTACTCTGCCTAGCGCACCCGCCTCCTCGGCAGCGTCCAGAAATGCAGGTAACCTCCTGCAAAGTCACTGTGAGTGAACCTACGCGCACTTATATGCTTGTGTGTATGTATGTATGTACGGGTGTCTACCTAAGCAAAGGCGTACAAATGCCGAGTGTTCGAGTGCGCAACTATTAGACAATTTCAACAAAGTGATGACAGCAACCCTAAAAATTGTTCAGGCACGCTTCGAATTCCAACGAAATTACCAACAGACACAGTACAAAGTTAATGAAAATCGTAGGAAAACCGAGCACAAAAGCAAGGAAAAGGAAAATAAAAAAACGACGAAATTCCTAATCCCACCTTATAGAAACCGTACAACAATATATGAATAAACATAATATATCATATGAAAAAGACGTCACACACACATAATACGTCGCAGAAATAAGAATGAACTAACGCAATAGCCACCTTTACACAATAGATAAATTAGCTCAGTAAATTTATTTAGTATTAAATTAGAAAATTATTTATTGATTATTATTGTAGATGTTTGGGAAAATTTGATGAGTTTTGGAGTTAGAAATAGGGTTATATAGAGGTATCCCGTAGGGGTTAAATATATTTCGGGGGGGAAGGAACGAGGAGAACCCGTCTAGAATAGTCTTAAAGGTTTAAAGAGTAGTGCAAAGTTAGAAAAAAAAGTGGAATATCGAAATATTCAAGTAGGGACAAAGTGGTAAAATTTAGGAAATTTCCAACTTAATAAAAACAGTGTAATAGTAGTATTAGAGTGTTGTTAGCATTGAGAAAGAGATAAAGTGTAGTCCGGCGCTAGGAAAAAGTTATATCCGAATTGTAAAAATCTTAAGACATTTGTAAATTTGATAGAAAGGTAAAAATATCGATTTTTAAATAAAATAGAGTGTGGAATTGGGGTATAGGGGTGATATGAAGAATAGGAATAGGAGAGAAGTTCATCCGAGTGGAGTAATTGGAAACTGACCCGTTATGGGCTATAACCCACCCCACAGGAGGAAAAGAAGAGATAAAGCCAAGAGAAATGTGTTATTTAAGTGAAACTAGGGAATTTGTGAATTCATAGATTTTGAGTCAGTTTTAAGGGGTAATATATGGGTAAGGAGTAAGAAATGAGAAGTGTAATATAATGTTTGTATAGTTTTCTCCTCTCGGAGGTAAATATAGGAGTCACCCTGTCTGTGGAGAATGGACATCCCCGGGAGGGGTAATGAAACTGGTATAATTTTAGTAATTAGGTCCAAACCTATGAAATAGGGTCTACCAAGAAGGGTAAATACAAGGTTGGACCTGCCCAAAAGTTGACATCCCCCGGACCCGATTCCTCAACGTCCCTGTTGAGCATGTGATCTAGGGAGCAGGTCAAACTTGTATTTAAAATTTTCACTTCTGCACGAAGAGAAATTATTGCATATAAAACCCATATATTAGTATCAGATTATAACAACATTTTATATATACATTTAGATAGCCACATAACAACATTAGTTATATAAAATGTTGGCAAAAGGATTATAATGTAACACAACATATTATCAATACGAACATAAGCAAATTATTATGGCAGTAAAAGATTAATGCTGAGGAAACGTATTACACACCGTATACAGTTAACTAGCAAAGATATTTGGATATAACGTTGCATCGGATATTAAATTATGCAAAATAGTTACACAAATCAATTATATAAAGTTATACAAAATTAAGTGAAGGAAATAGAAATTTTTGTCTATACTGGTTCAGAAACTTTTTAGTTGAAATATAGAAAATGCTCATATAGCCATAAAAATTCTTTACACAGTTGTGTTGATTGCCAAAGCAAAGAAATTGGTTCTATAAACCCAAATGTAATTTATGAAATAAACTTAGCTAGAAAGTGATATTGCGATTATTACTCTGTTTAGCCCGAATGTTGTAAGATTAACTTAAGCAAGATTACATTCTGACATAGCATTATTAGATTCCTGATGTAAATCTTAAAGCACAATTCAATAAGTACAAAATATCACATATCCCTGTATCCAAGCTCGATACAATGGTAAGGGTAGTCTTATTTGGAATTTGCTATGAGTATATTGTAAGTTTTCATGAGTTTTATGATCAGAAAAATTTATTATTTTCCTTAAGAAATTAATTTTAAGTATATCCTTAAGTTAAAATTTTGCTATTATCTTAAATGTTTTCACTCCCAAAGCAGAAACGTATGTTTAGCTTTGGGTTACTAAAAATAGAGAGAAAGATTCAGTGATTTTTCAATGAATAAAGCGAAACCAGTTCAGAATTCTACTTTCAAAAGTTTAATTTTATGTAAGTCAAAATTTCTATAATCATAGGATTTCACATCAAGCATATTTACATCACCATATAATTACCAGGTTGTCTATATTCAACACAATAAAAAACATAGGCAACGTTAACAATGGCTCTGAATATAATTTTGGTCCATCACAA